>AYEL01033729.1:0-87488 GCA_000484575.1 Olivierus martensii
TTTTTGAAATATGATACTTTGTTTACATAATAAAAATGGATCGGATTACATTAAATTCAATAAAAAATCAACAAATAAACATAATTGTATCGGAATTGTTTTATTTGATAGAAAACAGATATAGGAATGGAATAAAATCAATATTTTTGGAGAAATGAAAAAAAAATGTTTTTAATTACTCGATTGATTAACTGGCGTCTCTACGAAACCAACTACAATGTGATGTATTTTTTTTCATCTAACCTGCGCCGGGTTAAATGTTATGTAAATGAAATTTTGGATTTTAATTAATTAATAGTTATACTGAATTGACTTATTTTATTACTGTATTACTTCGAATTTAAGCCGCAGTAGAATTTTAAAATTGGACAAAATAAAAATGATTTTATAACAGATATAGAAAAATAAGAAACATTTTTATTTACTTAAATAGATACTAATATATATAATAAGCTACCTAATTTATTAAGAATCTTCTTCAGATATACTATCACTTTCGTTTTTTTAAAAAATAGCACCAGGTCTCTTCTCCCAAACATGTTCTAATCAATCTTTCATCAATTCTGTTGTCATACATGCATTCTTTTTGTACTCAAGTTATAACAGCCTTAGGAAAATTTTTTTTAGATACAGTTTTTTTGTTTAAAATAATAAAAGAGGGCAATTTGTTTCCATCAGCAGTTATAAACAGCATTATAGTAATTCATGATTTTTCTTATAATTAAAATATGATCAATACAATGTGATTCTACACAGCTACTATCAAACAGCAACTGGATTAAATCAGAAAAGTACGAACGGGGACTACCGAATAAACTGTTATCAATAGTCATAATACTGTGTGCATGCATAGAGCATAAAGCAAAAATCCGATCTTTGGAGAGTGGGAGATCGGAAGAGATAAGATGTTAAAATATTCACTTTGAATTTAAGCCACACCCAAATTTTACATCTTAAAAATTTGAATAAAAAGCACAGCTTAAATTCAAAGTAATATGGTATTATAAATATTTATTAGATTATATCTTTTCTTTTGAGGAAAAAAAAAAAAAATCAATTTTATGTTTTCTGCAAAATATAGATAAATCTGCAATATATATAAATTATAAATAATTTTATAATATACAAAATAAAAAGAAACCTTTATTTATAAAAGTTTCTATATTATTTTGCATATTTTGTTTAGATAAAAAAATACAGTGGGTAATCCGTTAACGAACAGTTCAGATTGTTGGAAATAGAGAGAGAGGATACTACCCATTTATTTAGCCTAGGAAAAATGAAGAATGAAGATAGAAGATGATAGGAAAGTAAAGGAATGATTTAAGATTCCTGTCAAGAGATAATGTGACAGCTCATTAGCAGAAAAAAAAAGAGAAGCAACCAACAGTTTTATTAAAAAAATAAAAAATACTAAATTCTACTACCTCCACCTCCGATACAAACTTCAAATAATAGTCGATCTTTACAAGAAACTCAATTTTAACTTTCAACAATTCAAATAACATATTTACAATATGTATTTATATATATATATAAGTACATATTTTGGAATGATAGACATTAACAGAATTATAATTTGTTTTTTTTGTCTGCACAGTCCATCTGCACAATCTGGTGATGAAAATGGTATAAAATAGGAGATACGGACATACTGTATATACACAAATTATAGAGCCTGCACAGTTTTTCTGTACAACCTGGCAAATACACAGAAGAAAAAGTACATAACCAATGATATAAAAAATATCCTTCATAATGCATGGCTGATAAATTGAAATGTTGCAAATATACACAGTGTATATATATATATATAAAATAAAAGGTAGAAAGTTGCATCCTTGAATACACACAGAATTTATATTTCTTTGGTACAGACTGGTAACGATGGAAATCAATATAATATGACACAAAAATCATCAAGATACAAAGAAAAATTAACAATCTGAAACACTGGTGTAGAGTCTGCACAATTCTTCTGTCCAATCTGGCAAATAATGATGAAATAAAGCACATTACATAGTATATACTGTATTTTATCAACATAAAGTTTGACGAGTAATGTGGTAAAGGAAAGTATATAAATACTTAATTATCTTGTACAGTTCTTTTATATAATTGGAGAATAGTTGATGATACTATATTTCATATTAAATCAAGTTCAAATTTCAGTTTGTAGCTGGCAAGTTTCATGTTGTAAATATTGAGTATTTTTGTCTATCTTAATTCAATATATTTCTTGTTCACTAAAAACTACATTATTGTAGGAGTATTGACAACATATATTAAGTACATAGGAGTCAGTATAGTCACAATCAAATGAGAAAAATATAAATAAATAATAAGAGAGAATTAAAATATAAGAAAAAATTATTTAATAAAAAAAAAATATATATTTAGGGCCCTGGTCTTTTTGATATATTTCATAAAAATCAAAAATAATTCAGTTTGGATTACAAACAAATCAGATAATGAACATTTTCGTGAAAGATTTTTATGTTCAGACAATGAATACCTCACAGAACAAACTGTGAGATCCACGGACTAACAGAATAACAGATTTAGGACTTGCATGTTTGTGGACTTACAGTTAAGTGATGGGAGAACAGTGGTTTTTCCCAATTAAAATGAGCTCAGAGACAACTTAAAACAAATCAAAGATTTATTAAAGGGATGTAAGAGAGTTTTACAATTTTTTGGTCTTAGAATGGTATCCATACCAGGTTGAGGTCAATAGGCTTGGGGATCTCTACAACAACAATGCTATTAATCATTTCCAAAAAATCCTCTAAAAGAGAGAAAAGCAATCGACATTGGACAGATTTTTTAACACCCCACAAATGGAAAATACTGTAAACATGATGGATGAAAATGCAAGACTGTATATGTATATATTATTGTTATTACATATAAATAAACATAATAAGAAATTATATAAGATTTTAATTATTTTTTTGGGTCTCCAGAACGAGTTAATCAAATTCCCATAAAAATCTACGCTAAATCAATGATTGATTAATGAACAATTCATGTAGCAAACATCGTCTTTGAACAGATTATGTTCGTTAACTGATCACTCACTGTAATTGCATAATCAATGTTATAAACAAATGTCAGATAAAGAATTACAAATTATTGTTATTATTATATTCATATATAAGTTTTTCTAATGTCTGATTTTTAAAAATATTAAACAGATTCAAGAGTAAAATTGAGTATCCATTTTTTGCTTAAAATTCTTTAATAAATATGATAATTTAGCATTGAGAGTTTGTGTTAGAGTAAAATTCTGATCCAAATAAACCTAATTAACTTGCCAAATTTAACCCTTGAAACATTGTGTTTCAAGGGTTAAATTTGGCAAGTTAATTAGGTTTATTTGGATTAAATTCCCTTGATTGTATAATGTTTGTGTTAAAATTCTGATGTTTCTGTTAATATTGTAAATAGTTTTTAATTATAAATAATATATGAACACTATATGAAACATTTAAAAACTTTTTATTGTTTTTGCTAATTTTTATTTATGATTGAAAAAGATTAAAACAAAAAGATTGCATTTAAAAAATATATAAGGTGTGTTCAAATGGAATTTTTCGAAAAACATTATGTAATGAGTTGGCATTCCAAAACTGAAATGCCAACTCATTACATAATGTTTTTCGAAAAATTCCATTTGAACACACCTTATATATTTTTTAAATGTGAAATGCCAACTCATTACATAATGTATTTCCCAAAATTCCATTTGAACACACCTTAAATGTTTCATACAGTATTCATATATTATTTATAATTAAAAACTATTTACAATGTTAACAGAAATTTCAGTTTTGGAATGCAGATGTTAAAGTGAATCTGTTTATGTGTTGCACATGTGCAGTGTTTTTAAATTGTGCACTTGCATCATTCTTAAATGCATGAAGTAACGTTGAAAATGGCTTGTATGATTGAAAATCCATCCAAGCAGGATATAATTCAGTTTTTAATGGCTGAGGGATGCAAGCCAGTGTGCTAATGAGTGTCCTGCATGCTGACTGCCTGCATGCTGTTTCTTGTGGTGTTCTGACTGAACAAATGAATGGACCTCAGTTTGCAGCATTTGATGCATTACTGCAATGAGGGTGAACAATTCCTGTGTGCCAGTGATGCTTCATCTATATTATTCATGCATTTAAAAATGACTTAAGTGCACAATTTAAGAACACTGCGCATGCACAACACACAGAGCTTCACTTTAACATCCCCATTCCAAAACTGAAATACTAACTTATCATGTGGTGTGTTTCTAACAGGTTTCATTTGAACAATCTTATATAATTTGAAGATTATTATCTTAATTTTAAAAAAAATTTATGGTTTACTAATGGAAATAAAATTTACTCCATGTTTAATAAAATCTAAGAATTAAATTTTAATATTCAATAACATAATCAAAATAATAAAACTAACCTTCATATCCTCAATCATTCCATCGAAATCTAGACTCCTAGTTTTTGCATCCCAATATCGATAAGTTCGACACTCTTTGAAGCCAGCATTCATAAATACTAGACGATGATTAGCTAAAATTGATTTTAAACATCATCAATATAAATTTAATTCTTTAAACAGAAATTTTACTAAAAATATATTATCTAATACTTTTGTACAATTACATTCATTTAACTTGATTAAAATTTATCAAAATTTATAACTGAATAATTTAACTACACTATAAAGTGTAAATTTATGGAATTTATTTAAAAAAAAGTGTATTTATGAATAATAAAAAACTATATTTGACAATATGGAAATGATGTTTTTAAAAAGTATTCATAATTTCTGTTGCACTAAAACATAATAACAACAAAAATGAATCACTTTTAGCAGAAAAGATGAGAATTAAATGAAACACTTTCAATCTGTTCAAGATCAACTATTTTAGATATTCCACTCTTCTCAATATTAGACCTGATTTCTTGTCATTACAGATTTTGGATCTGTAATGACAAGAAATCAGGTCTAATATTGTATGTTATGTTTCTCATCTTGAATATTGATAGGCATTTTTTTTTATTGCTTTCTGTAATTAGTTTTTCAGTAAATAGAATATTTTAATATAACTTTCTTAACTGATAATGAAAATGTGAAACTAAATCATATATATGAAAAATAAATAATTATAAAATTAAAAACAAGTTTATTTTATGGAAACAAACAGAGTTATATAAAATTGAGCTTATAACAAAAAGAAGAAAACTAAAAATTTTAAATATCTCTTACAAATAAAAAGCAAAACAAAGCTAAAATTATGTCAAATAATTAATTTTAATAACCATAAATTAATTATTCAAAAATATCTGAAGATCATAAAAATTAAAACACTATTTCACTAATGTTTTCAACCTTCCTTCAGACCATAATCAGGTCTCAGACTTGAAGCTTTATTGATAAATTCAATGGTCTCCAAAAAGTTTTTTAATACTGAAACTGTTTTTAGATTAGTATTAGTCTCTTGACATATGGGACTGAGATTTTATCTTTTTCAGTCTTCCTATGATTCTTCATCTTAAAAAAGTCAGGTAAACAATTATAGTATTAAACAGTTAATAAAAAAAATTTATTTATAATAACTAATTAAGATCAATGAAACTGATCATAAAATAATTTATCTGATTCTTTCGATTATCAGATATTTATTGATTACATCAGTAATAATGAATTGATTTCAATCATTTTTAAAAAACTTCATTCTTTAGTGGATCTCAATAATATAAATGAATTTCACTCAAATCAGATATTTATATGAAATATTGTTTTGACAGACAGATATATTCAATATCAATAGGTTTGGTTTTTCTAGAAAATTCTAATAATACACATATATGGATTTCATTAATTGATATAAGTGAATTCCATTAATATTGGATAATATTTAAAAAATATTACTGTTGCCTTAAAATATGAGTACCTTTTCTCTCATTATATCAATAATATTGAGTCCACACCAATCATTTTCAATAAACAAAAATATTGAAAAAATCACTATTGATTTGGTTCTGAATAATGGGTAATAACAACATATGTCAATTTTATTCAAATTGGATAAATATTTATGTGAGTTGTTATGCTGATAGCAGAAATTATATACACTTTAATCCATATAATTTTTGCTATTTTGGAAATAAAAAGATCTAGAAGTTAAGTCTAACTAGAGATTATTTTATTCCAATAATAGAATTAGTCACTTTCAGACAACAGAAACTATATAAGCAAATATTTAATATAAAATAATAATCACAATTAAATTTTTCATATTTGTTTCCCAATATTTTCTTCTAAATATGATTGTTATAACAATTTTAACTGCATTTCTATGACATAATTCTGATTTAATTTAGTGAATTTGTAAAACAATACATTCTTAAATTTCAAATATTTGTGAAAATGTTTTCAAATTTTCAAAAAAACTGATTACTATTTTATAAATTCATTAAATTAAACTAGAAGAATTTTAGAGAAATGTGATCAAAAATGTTATAACAATCATGTAATTTGAAATGATTTTGAAGTGGCATTATTAAGTACTTCTGATGATTTCTTTTCATATTTAAATAAAATCTGCTTTATTTATATTTTTGTTTATTAAGGAATATAAGGATGGATGCATAATAATTTGTTCTTTATACTGCTCTAATCTATTAAATAAAAATCAAGAATTTAAAATAAAAATAGACACAAGAGATTATTATAAATTTGAAATAAATTTATCGCAAAAATGCAAATTGGAAGATCTAATATTTGGTACATTTTACTGTCATACAAAACAATCAGATCTCAAATCATATTTTTCAATTAAAAGTATTAAACTTAAAAGCTTATGTAAAAATTTTATATTAAAGTTTTTCTTATTTAAAATACTGTGTCTGGTAAATTCATTTGCTATTTAATGTTGAAAATAATTCCTAAAAATGTATGTAGTAAATCAGTATAAGTAATTCTTTACTTATACAAATTAATTTGGATACATTTTATACATTAAAATTTGAAACAAAGTAAAGAAAATTATTAGTAAACTCATTTTATGACAAAGTTTGAATTAATATGAATTCCAAAAAAATTCAACAATAATCATCTGTCTTTCAAAATTAGCAAATCAAAAATGTTTACACTTTTACTATACAGAAACATCACTTAAATGGTATACAAAAATATCCATAATCCATTATCAGTGTTGTATGAGTCTTCTTATTTTTTCTCCACCCTAGAAATTCTGCAGGTGATTTTGCAGATTACTGTGCTGTTATTTGTAAAATTTACTTTAATTATAATTTATATTTATATTCTACAACAATGTCATCAAAATATTCATTAAATGGTAGTGTTAGTGATGACAAATACATTTGAAAATCATTACCAGTAAATTTGGAATAGAAGTTAAATGTGATAAAATATTAAATAAACAGAAGCTAAATGTACTTTCTATTACATTTATTACATCATAATAATTTATGTTATAATAAATTACAACATAATTTATTAATTATTAATTTATAAAATATATTTTATATTTTATAAATTACTGTATTACAATATTATAAATATAATAATTATATCATAAAACAAAAATAATATTAATTAATAAAATGTATCGTTACATTGCACTTCTTGTAAGTTTTTATACTCTGAGAATGCATTTCCCTTAAAAATTGATCTTGAATAATGCAAGATCATCAAAAATACCTTTCTTGCATAAAATGTAACACTATATAAATCATCATGAAAATTGACTTTTGTGTAAGCCAAAAATTACCTTATACATTATAGTTCATGTAATTCTAATATAATACAAACAGTTTCATAGTCTGGCAAGAGATTAAACTGTGATCATTTTATTTCTAAGACTCAATGCTATTTATCTGCAAGAATTGCTTGCAAGTAATCATGACTTGAAAAAACTAACAAGGGACTTTCACAATTTTGTGAATTCGATTGCTAAAAATGCATAGTACCAATTGATAGAGCAACAAACCTCTAAACAGATAACGTTTATTGGTAGACTGATGATGAAATGAAAACTACAGATGTTCAAGGTTCACAGAATATCTGGTATTATATAATTTTCAATGGACATAGTGTATGTTTAATTGTAACTACTGTGTAGGCCTACCTTAAGGATGATTATATGGGTCAGACAAAAATGGGAGGAACAATGAAGATATTTGAAGAAAGGTAATGATGGATAATTGGATTTATGGCATGTTTCACAAGTACTGAAATTGAAACAATAATCAACAAATATAATGAATGGATCAGATTGCTCTCAAAATATCCAGTTCTGTAGAAAGAGTATTGGATCATATTGGAAAATTGGAGCTATAAACTGGAAGAAAGTTTCTTCAATTTCAATATAGTTTGATTGGTTTATTTTACATAATATTGTTTGCTAGAACATTCTGATATCATATTGTTTAAAATTATTGAAGAATTTTTGAAATTTTGTGAAATTTGAAAATGAAAGTTCACATTCATAAGTAGAAATGTTTATAAATAGAATGTGCATAACTAGAGGAATGCACATATTATTAGATACAATTAAAATTTTTTATTTTTATTATTATCTTTATAAACTATCATAAGGCACTATATCATTAAAAATACAACAAATAAAATATAACAATGAAAATCTGATTTACTATTATAAAGGCATACCTCATCTTACATTATTAATTTGTTCCAAGATTCGTGACTTAAATAAACACTCTAAAAACTGACCTAGACCAGACCCCTCTTAAACCCCTTTTAATCTCATAATGTCATTAATAACAATTTTAAGCTTTTAAATAATTTTATAAATTATTTTACATATTTTAGCATTCATTTTGATGTGATTTTGCACTTTTTATTGATTTTCAGGCAATTTTTTAAATTTTTATGAGTTTTTAATATGTTCACTGACTGACATAATAAAGTTGCATAAACTAGCATTAAAGCTGGGTCTCACAGGTATAAAACACAACATCAATACACTGAGGTAAATGCGTCTTACCCAAAATGTTAGGCATACTGAAAGGGTGTAAAAAAACTGAAATGTACAATGTAACATAAATAAACAATGTCATTTAATTATTGGCCAACTCTCTGACATCATTTGAAGTTAGCTGATTAAACATGGATAGTGAAACTGAAGAATTGTTTTATATTTATCAATGGCTTCATTCATAAATTTATTGAATGTCATGGATTTGCAGTTGCAAAATTCAAAATCTAGAAGAACTGTATGAATATGCAACATATATTGCTTCAGAGACCAAAAAAGTTTCAACAAACAATTGATCATTTATCAACTGATACCCTGATTGGATGAATGATCAACATACTGTTATGCAATGTACAACTGCATTAGATGATTATTAGCATAGAAAGTTGAACAAAAATCAACTTCAGCATAAAGATATAGCATGTAGATATATAGTAGAAGCAACATCGATACATAGTGTATTTACGTCATGTTTTACATATATGAGATCCAGCCTTTAATAGACTTTTATTTATTATTATTATTATTATTATTATTATTATTATTAGCCAAAAAATCCAACATAAAGTCAAAAATGATTTAAATTGAAACGACTTAAACCAATGTACAACTGTATTAGATGATTATAATTAAAGTTTATCAGTTTGGCTGATTCTACAGCAAAAAACTATTATTTCAAATTACATCTTTATACAAGGAATCCAATATAGGGAAAAAAAACCACTTGCTTTTATACAATAATGGAGTTCTTAACAGCACAGTAGCAAAGTAACAAAGAAATTTTAATTCCATAAAACGTTTTCGGACCCATCATCGGTCCCTCATTAGTACAAGTTTCTTAAGCATAGAACATTCTAAAAAGATCAGAATATTAGAACATATTACAAAGCTCAGTTAGAAAAGTTCTTTTTCTATTTAAAATTTAAAATTCTAAAAATTTAAAAATTCAAAAACATTAAATATAAGAATTCACATTAACATAAAGTATAGAGATAAAATACAATTAAGAATAATAACATTTTATAACATCATAGAGTGCAAAAGTCCACAGTTATAGAGTTTCCAGTGTCATTATCTTTATTATAAAATCTCAGGAAGCATTATAACATATTTAGCAAGGTATAGAGGTCATAAACAATGTTAGCCTATCTAAGCATAGCATATCAACTTACATGTTCACATATAATAGCAAGGGGGGTGGTGGGCAGGGAGGGGGTAATGCTAGTTACAGTGCCTTAGCTGCACACCATTTCCATGATGGAGGTAGCACTACAGGGCTACTGTCATTAATTGTAATATGAGTGTATACTACTTTTTCCAATTCAATGGCTTCTATAGTAGTGAGGCCCCTAGTATCATAAACAGATTTTAGTATAGTCGCTCCCCCCAGTCAATCACCACATCATGCTCATAGGCTTTAATTGCCAGGGCTGTAGACATCCTTCCTACCTTTATGTCCGCTTTGTGTTCCTTGAGCCTCTAATCCAGATTTCTTTTACTCCCAACATAATATTGTTTTGTTCTCTCATCGTTGTTATATAAGGGAATGGTATACCCCAGACTTCCTACTATTCGGGATATGATCTTTCTCATTCCTGAGGATGCTAAATATGGTGGGGCCCCTTTTTCGTGCCATTCTATATTTTCTATCTTTCAAAGCTCTTTTTAAGATTTTGTCCGTGGTATTATATTAGGTTGATGCATAATTCCGTAGCGTTTTAAATATAGGTTTGTTAAGTTTGTTTGTTTAGTGTTTTATTTATGAAATTCGGTTAAAAATTTGACCAAATCAAGCAAGCCACTATTTAACAATGTAATCTCCGTCATTGTCAATAACTTCCTGCCAACATTGGGGTAGTTTTTGGATCCTCTGCCTGTAGAAATCTGTTGGTTTTGAGTTTAGAAAGACATCAATCCAAGTTTGGAGAGCAGTTTCGGATGGTCACAGATGTTCCTAGCTGCATTTACTGCACTTGAACCTCGGTTAAACTCGTACAGCAGAATATGTCGGAAATGTTCGTTTTTCTCGACCTGACACTCCATCTCCAACAGCGAAGAAATAACAATCGTTTGTAATAATCTCGCTGACAGCTCGTATTCCATAAGACAACACTCCAAAGTAAACAGTGATAATGTAAAAACGGTAAACAAATGAACAGCAATGCTGTGTTGCCAGGCCAAATCAGAACGCTACGGAATTATGCATCAATCTAATAGTATGTGATGTCAGCAAAGGGGGCGGGTATTCCTGTCATGTTGTATTTAGGGGGTGCCCTCCTGGGCAATCTGAACAGATCTAGAAACTTTATTCCATACACCTTGCATTAGTTTACGTCCTTGGGCAAAAATATGCGCTACCTTTTGTCTTCTATCTTGCCATTTGGTAGCATGGGTACATACCCTTCTAAACATAGACCTAATGCCTGCAAGCTTATATGGCATAGGATCATGGTACCAAGCTGGTATCAATACAGGCATATAAGGAGGCTTCCTATACACTTTGGTAATGTATTCACCCCCTCTCAGTTTCAACCTGAAGATTTAAAAAATGGAATCCCATATGCAAACTCTGCACTACCTTTATTTTAAGCCCAAGTGTATTATCAGTGAGCATGTCCACCAGGCACTGTTCATTATGGTCATCTTTCCAAACTATACAAATGTCATTGACATACCTGAGAAACAGCTTAAACTCCGATTTGAAGTGGTCAAGGACAGTCGACTCATCATACCTCACTACTAACTCGGCCATTACGCCTGCAAGGGGGCCACCTATAGGGACTCCAGTTCTTTGTAAGTAATAGCGCCCTTGAAAAATATGTTCGATGCTTTAGAATTTTAAAATTTTAAATAGAAAAAGAACTTTTCTAACTGATCTTTGTAATATGTTCTGTTCTTTTTAGAATATTCTATGCTTAAGAAACTTGCATTGATGAGGGACCGATGACGGGTCGAAAAACGTTTTACGGAATTAAAATTTCTTTGTTACTTGCTACCAGTGCTGTTAAGAACTCCATTATAAGGAATCCACAAGTTAGAGCAGGAGGCAGCAGAACTTGATAGTCTATGACTATTAAATCTTTATATAATTAATAACCAGATTAGACAAAAATAAAATATGTGGGAAAAAAGCTCCAAAATTTAATTTCAGAATATATCTTGACACAGCAAGCTCCATACAGCTAATAATTATTTTCAATCATTTACAATTGTCAAAGACATTTACAATAGGTTCCTGACTTGTATGGTTAATTTGTCCAAAAAATTTTGTGTAAATCAAAAACTGCATAAGTCCAACAGTGCTAAAATTCAATATATATGAATGAATATGCATTAGCAAACAGAATGGTACTCTGTATGACAATGCATTGTTTAAAACATATTGGAAATGTAATATAGCATAACTGAATGTAATAAAACATGCCTATAGATATAAAATGATGTAAAATACCTTCAGATCAGCAAGATATCAAATGTTTCAATGATAAACTTTGTCTTCAGATATCCCTTAACAAAATGTCATAAGACAGATCCAGATAACAAGAGGGCAAAAAATTTAGAAAGCAGATGATGCAGCCATCTCAAATGTAGCAAAAAGCAATTATTTCAATATATTACAAGTTGAGCATTATATAATAATACTACATCTATATAAATTACACTTGCATTTACACCATCTCTTTTTTTGAAAGGCATGCAGACAAAGCATCATAACAAATTTATTATATATAAATTTTCAAAGCACTATAAAAAATTAACCAAATGAAGAAATTTAATATGATTTCTTGTTTAATATGAATTTACATCAAACAGATGGAGAGAACACAGATGTATATGATTAATAATATAAGGAGATGTTTCCATATTCATCATTCTTGGTATTCACATCACCATTTACCTAGAAACAAGCCTCAGCAACTTAATGAATATTCAAAGGCCATTTAAATCTATCTTATCAATCACATTTGTTTTGAAAAAGATTATTGTTGTTGTGACTGATATTACATTATCAATCATAGCAACAATAATCTTTCACAGCACATTTATATTTAATTGACTTTATTTTCTATTGTGTGTTACTAATTTTTTTTATTTTCTTTCAATCTAATTTTGTAAAAGGAATCATCTTAATTTTTATAAAAGAAATATTCTTGAAATATAATTATATAATTATTATTTTGGTAAAACAATTTTATCAATAATTCTCAGCCTTTCTTCTTCAGATCAATATTGATTGTTGTTTACTGTAATAATGATTGCTTTGTTTATAGACAAAGAAATCAAATCATATCATATATTAATAGTATACTATTTGCATATATAATAATTTGAATATTTCACAAATTTTATTTAAATTTTGAAATTATTTTTCACAATTACTGATATTTATTTCTGCATATTCTATGAAATTTTTCATTCTATATTACATCATCTTGGTAAAAACAAGGTTGCAGAATTGGATGGCAAATGATCCGACTCTGACTCAGATTCCCTAAAATTTGTAAGGTCCAATTCTGATTCTGGCAGTTTAAAATTCTGACTCCGACTCCACCCAAAAACCTTCAACTCCCGACTCAGACTCTGCAACCATGGGTAAAAAACTTAATTATTTAACTAATGGTTCATTTAGAATGCACTAAAGGGAAACATTAATTACAATTACTCAGAATTTTATGATAGTTTCATCTTTGATTTATAGCCAAAGTAAAAATGATTCAATATATAATGATAGTAGTAATTATCATGAAGGCAAAATAAGCACAAAAATATTTTAAACTTAAAATATGAAGTATTGCATTGATTAAATCATAATTTTGTGTTGCAATGTTTTTATTATCTTTCAAAATAAAATAAATAGGTAAATATTAAAATTGTTTAAAGTAATAATTAAATACAACATTTATCAATATTCTGATAATACAAATACTTACGCCAGGTAGGAGCTGACATATAAAATGTAGTATACTTGGCATGTTTAGCCAAAGTATCTGCTCCCAAACGTAATGCTCCAGTTCCACTAAGAGTTTGTACTCCAAATGCCTAAAAATATTTTTTCATATTTTATTCACAAAAAATGAAATATATTACTAGATAATTAAATAATATATATTTCAAGTTTATGTATAATTTGTCTAAATATTCTGTAAAAATTACAATATAAATATTTTTAATTTTAATACATATAGCAAAATAAACTGATAAAATAAAATTCTTATAAAATTATGTAAAAAATTCTTGGTTTATGAATTAATTGTAGGGGCATCAGGACATGTCTTCCCTGTTGTTTTTTAGAGAATATACAACAATCATTTAAATTATTAGCAATATAATTATTTGTAAAATTTATTAATAAGATCCAGGCCTAGCACATCTGTTCCCAACCTCCACCATTGCTGACCCTTCTGCAGAGTGGCAGTCTGTGATAGGGCATTTTGTTAGTACACTACACCTTGGTACTCCATTGAGTGAAAAGTGACATAAAACAAAATAAAAACACAATGCCCATTCTGTCATTTTTTTCTGAATCCACCATTGCACATGAAAGTTACAAACATGAATTTGAAAGTTGTTACATATTAAGTGCTCCCGATAGAAGATAATGAAACTTACAAAGATGAAGAAAACCTCAAAATATTTGTGCTAATACTATCAATTTTCTTAACACAATATAAGAATTCTCTTTTTTCTATTAGCATTACAGCTATAACATATGAAATGTGTTATAGCTGAATTCTTTTTGGCTTTATTTTAGGAGTGAAAACAACAATTCCTAATAATAATCTGATTGTTGGTATAAAAAATTTCATAGAATTATTAAATATTCCTTAACCATTAGATTGGGTATAAAAGATCAATCTGATGGCCACTGAGATTTGATCATTATAGCAAATTTCTTTTTTTGAAAGATTTTGCAAAAATCTGTGTAAAATATATAATACATTTATGGCATTGCATTATTTGAAAAATTAAACTAATATTAACAGGCTAACTCTAATTACTGTATTTTTCAGCACATATGATAGGAACTGGAATCTTAATTTACAGAGATTCATGGATACATAAGTTTTTTAATCTGTATTGAATTTCCATAAAACAGAAATAAAAAAAATTCATTAAATAGGTTACAGCTATTCCTGTTTATGAATTTTTGATTTAATAAAGAATATTCATTAAAAACAAAACATTATATAAATCTACACTAGTTTTATGTTTTGTGAATAAAAATTTTCATTTTTGCAAAAACTGATCAATCAATTAATGATTTACTGAAATTTGTTTAAATCAATGTTTTTTCGTATTTATTTTCTTCATTGATTGCATCAGATATATCAAATTTACTGTGTACAATATTGATTTTAAGACAAAACTCACTTCTGCATTCTCTAGAGCAGTGTTTCCCAAACTATGTTCTGTGGAAGATCTATAAGTGTTCCGTAAAAAATTATGAAAATTTATATAAGTCTCATATGATTTAATTAAAATACTGTGCCAAATTGAAAATGGAGTCACTAGTTTATTTTATGTAATTACAATTTGATAAAAAATGTTTGTTTTGCATAATTTATTTATTTATTAATATCTACCTATACTATAAAATAACCAAAGGGTTCTGAAAAATTTCAGGATTTGTGAAGTGTTCCATCATAGAAAAAGTTGGGAAATGCTGCTCTAGAGGATCAGGGGATCTATGCTTGGCTTAGTCTCTCCCCATAAAGACAATTTTTCATCTCTATGGAAAGAAAATTATTTTCCACGGAGACAGTAGCAAGATTATTATATTATGTTTTAAGTGATGTTCCAATCATTCTCACATAAGATCATCATCGTTTTCTGATGATGCTTAGAATTCGCATATACTCAACATCAATCTCATTCCAACCAATGAAATTACTTGTTACATTGCATTTCACCAGCACTGCGCAAACTCAAAGAAAATGGCAGTAAACAGAAGTGATTTTTTTTATCTAATTACACCTCGCAACAAATATAAGCTTTGATAAATGAATTGGAGAAATAATCTACTCTATTTTGAAAAATATGATAGTGAATGTATCAAAGCAGTCATTGAGAGAAATGTGGAATGACTGATTGTTAGTAAATACACAACAAAGATTTGATATTAATATGATGTTTTATTAAATTAAAAGAAACGTTCACCAAATGAAAGACAAAAGTAACAAATATTTGTATTTAAAGGAATATTGTATATATATATTGTAAATATTTGTAATATTTGTATTTTATTTGTGTTTGTAGTAAAAAATAATGCCACTGAGGTAAGATTTCACTTTGAATGCTGTCATTCAGTCAATAGCTTAGATTGTGTGTGTTACTTTTTATATCTTTAATTGATTCTACTAGTTGTTATTTATAATTACAAATATTAACAAAAACACGAATATTTCAGCATATCAATGTTTTTGTATTCATTGTGAACACAACATTAATTTATATTGACAAGTGACAGCAGTCAAAGTAAAATTTTACTTAAACGTAAAATATTTTAAGTCATTGATAACACAATTGTTAAGAAATTTTGAATACTGATATTAAATTGGAAAAATAAGATAACAAATAAATATTACACATTTAATGCATAGAATTCTGTTTGAATTTTTGTTTATTGTTTAAAGATGTTTATAAAATGGGAATATGTAGTAATGTTCTAAATGATGAATAATAGTTTAAACAAAAACATGTTAACATCCAATTGTCTATCGATCAGAATTATATCCTGCATATTTTGTTGAAATACTCTAATTGAGAAAACTACAACACCAAATGGTATTTCAACTGGAAAAAAGTGTGTCTTTTATTCAATATGTGCAAATTTGTTGGTAATTCCTACAATGCCACAATTTCATTTTTTTTAATTAATAATTAAATTTTTTAAATTAATTTCCAGAAAATTAGATTTATTTTTTCTAATAATTTAGTGTAATGAAGATTTTTCAGAATTACATCAATTTAAGACAATATTTGATAAAAATTTTAACAAATAAATAAAACCACAATAATTTATAAATTTATTGTTTTATTAGATTTAAATTTGAAGATCATTTGGCACTTAATGGCTCTGAAATTCAAAATCCGATGAGAAGAAATAGGGTAAATAGGTAATAATTATAATAAACTATTGTATTATTGTATCATAATTATATTTATATTAATGTTTTTGAAATGCTTTAACATCAAAAGAGTAAAATGGCAGTCACTTTCTAGTATCCAAGAACCAATTAAAATTTTTACATTGGAATTAATGAGATAAATCAGTTTCCAATTTATGAATTTTCACTTAATAGTTTTTAAGGCCTCAATAAACTTTGTAAACTAACGAATACCTGTACTTTTTTGCAAAAGTATCTCTTATGGCTTTAAATTTTCTTATGTATACTTAAAAATATGTTCATAAATTTCATTTAGTCATTCCATTTATTAATGCATACATTAATACATATTAAATTTTAGCATTGTCATACTTAACATGATTTTTGAATTATGCAGAAATTTCTGGGACAAATTAGCTACATAAGTTGGAGACCTAGTGTAATTATTTTAAATATGTAAATGTCATAAGTTCATCAATGTAATGTATGTTTTAACTTGGGCTTATACTTTAGATTTTTATGTAACAAATAATATTCTATGACTTCATAATATCATTGAAATAAGTTGAAATTTTCTATTACAAAACTGTAAAAATATTTTTATATTCTATATATGTTATATAGATATTAGTAAACATGATCTGAGAAGAATTAGGTTTTTTATCATCATTTATATAGATATTAGTAAACATGATCTGAGAAGAATTAGGTTTTTTATAGTTAAACATCTAAAATTATTATATTTACTAATCCTGATATAAAAAATATATATATAAAATATAAAAAGTAAACAGGAGAAAAACTTTATTAAATGAAAAATTTAAATATTATGCAATAAATCTTTTCCACCTCTATATTCTACTGAAAAAATTAATCACTTACTTTCCAAATATGTCCTTTATTTTAAAATAATTAAAGATATGGGATTAAAATATATGACATTAAAATTTTATTCAATGGTATATCCATTATATTAAATATCATAAAAGCCTATTAAATAATTCTATAATTATTACAGAGTAATCTCAAAAAATTGAATCTCCACCATTTTTAAATGGATGAATCTACAGCATTAATTAAACTCACTTCAAATTTGTGATTAATATCTTGATAACAAATTTTAAGTCTGTTAAATTTTATAAATTTTTATCAAATAATTTAAAATGTTATTAAGGAAAAATCCTTTGAAATTTGAATATTTGCCATTTTTAAAATGATTGCAATTGAAAGATTAATTAGATATGTCACTAAGATCTTCAATGGCATGACTTTCATTGGATTTTTACGAAATTTAGCAGAAATAATTCAGAGAGATATTAAGAAATTATCTCAAAAGTTTGAATGTCAGCAGTCAGAGATGCACAGCCTTGTTAAGACCAAGGGCCGCATGAATTCACCGTAACTTATAGAAGGGCTACCAAAAAAAAACAAAAGTTATATATCATATCATGTTTATTAATTAGATGTTACAAAGAAACGTAATCAAAATTAAACAAAGATTTTTAATAGGATGTGTAGTATTGTATTGATTTAACAATATTTTTCATATTATAATAAAAGCTTCAGCTCATCGGGCAGGGAAACAATCCATTATCAACTCCACAACAGATTTTATATTATATAAAAATCCGTTGTTGAGTTGATAATGGATTGTTTCCCTGCCCGATGAGCTGAAGCTTTTATTATTATATGGAAATAATTGACAGTGTAATATTTTATTAAATATTTTTCATGTTGAGTTCGATATTTGTAGTAGCCAAACACAAAATTAAGTCTAAATTTTCATTAGTTAAGTGGCAATGCTATCTTGTGCTAGTGTACAATTTTTTAAAATTACCTATTTCACACACACACAAATACAGTAAAAATAAAAAAAATGTTTATTATTACAAATATGATTATTATTTTTTCATTATTGTTTAAAAACATTATTATCGAAGGCTGTAAACATAATTTCACTTCAGGAAAATATTATTTGAAAATGTATTGTTCACAAATAATATTTTGTTGATTGTATGTTTTGTTAAGATAGCACATGATAAGGCAGGCTACCAACAAATCAATGGAGGGTCATGGTTTGTGCATCCCTTGTTTAGATGGTTGGAGCTATAGTAGTAATGTCAAATTAATGGTACATATGCTAATTTTGAATGCATCAAAATTTTATTTGCATGCAGCCAATTTTATAGTAACAATTTTATTTGATTTTCCCCTTATTTATTTTTAATTTAAACATTTAAAATTCATTTATATGCCATAGATAATATCAATAAAAACTATACTTACATGTGAATATTTGCATTTTTCTCTAATAATTATATTCATATCTACATTTGCATGTACATATCATTGTATATGTATCATGTATGATGTATGTATGTATGTATGTATGTATGTATATATGCATGTTTGCATGCATGCATGTATATTTTGATATGTATGTTGCTTGATTTCCTAATTTTGACATGCAAAACATTCTGGATTTGCTATCACTAAATCAGAATATTAAATGATGCAGTTTTGAGGTTATAAATCTACTTATTGGTTCCAAAGTTATTAATCAAAGATACATATCAACAAAATATAATGAACTTACAGACCTTACTTTAGTTCAGAAAACTAGGCCAAAAACAAAACAATTTATTTTTATTTTTAATTCTCCTTTCAATAAATTACAGAGGTAAAATTATAATGCAAGATCAAAAATGTTCCTCACAATAATGTTTTTCTCTTATTTACTGCTTATGTTTTGTATATATTATATTAAGTTTCTATTTATAATAATGAATTATAAAATTTTTTAGTTTATTATTCTTACACAAATAATTTTCATGCAATAAAAAAAAAAGTTTGGAATTAATTAAAATTATTATAAGTACTTTAATAGAAAGTAAACTGAATTAATCTTACACGGTTTTCTTTCAATGCTATGCTGTCTTCACCTAAAAGCATTTTGGTAGCAAGTTTACTAAATTCTTCCATTCCTAATTGACTAAGATATTCATGATTTAAATTTTCATCTGCAGCCATATCTTTTTCTACTTTTCTCACAACTGGCAAAACCCATGGTTTTCCTTCATTAGTTCTGTAAGCTAAAGAAGAAAATTAATGCAAAATAAAAAATATTTTTAATAAAGATTTTTAAAAAATTAAAAATTGTTTGAAAAATTTGCTTTAATATTTGTAATATTTTATGTAATTGGTAAATATTGATAAGATTTATTTACTACTATAAATTTATCTTTTCAAGGTTAGAAAATAAGAAAATATTAGATAATCATAATTGAAAAATATATACAATCAGAATAATATCATTAATTTGATAATAAACATTACATAGATTATTGATTTTATGACTAATTTTTAAGATCTTAAAAATTAATATTAATTTTTTTTATTTTGAAAAAATTTGTAAATTCAAATTTAATTACTAAAATAATTTATATATTACTTTGTTGCATTTTAAAACTAAAATTAAAACTGTATATACTATTTTATATATGTTTTGTAAATTGAAATCTTTCTCAAATTTTTTTTCTTATCTGAATGAACATATTTCATGATTTATTGTAGAATGAATTTTTATTGAATTGCATGATCACTGATCATCTTAACATTCAGAATTTTTAACCATTCAGATTTAATAGTATTCAATTGTTTTTAATTTTTTATTTATCAAATGAATAAAACTTTCACAGTAATATTTTTATATAACTTTTCATTTAAAATAAAGCAATACATTATATATAAAAGCATATTAGAAATTTAGTTCTTTTGTACAAGAATTTTTTTATATTTATTATTATTAATTATTTTATCAAAATATATAATGATACAATCTTTATTTACTACAAAAATTAAGTCTTTTTTTTCTTTATTTATTTATATAATTAGATAATTCCTAATAATGTAAAAACAAACTTTTTAATAATATTTTTGCAGTTTATTTGCAACTTAAATTCTGAGACATAAAAATTTTTCTGTCAAAATTTTAAGCAATATGATTAAATTTCATTACAGGCAAAATTAAAATGTATTAACATAGAATATTTTCTATTTTAAATTTAAAAAATTTTAATGAGTAATGCAGTGGATATCTAATTTGGTAACTGAAAATTTTGATTGTGTGATATCTTTGATATGAAATTTTTTTAATATTTGACATCAACTGATAGAAAGTATTTTATGATAAAATGATATAAGTTGACATTGTAGAAAATTAAATAATGCATATCATTACAAAATTGAATGTTAGCAGACCTCAATATATTCTTAATATTTATATAAATTATTATTATAGTCTGATTAAATTTTCATAATTTTCTTAATTCATAATTGGAAGACCAATTAGCATTTTTTTTCCTCTGAATAAATTGTCTAATCATATCTATAACTTATCTATATATGCAGATGTGAAAATATCAGTATTACAAATTAGGAAAATGTCACTATCAGCAGTGAATATACTAATTAAAATATACTAGTTAATATATATGAGGTAATGTTTCAATAACCCTCTTCACTTTTTTAGTTTCAAATTAATTTTTTAGTTTTTTTATTTGATGCAGAGGATCAGATTATAGAAGATAATGAATACTTTAATATTAGACTGATATAATTCTCTGATAGCATAGATTTAAATGCAATACTTTCATACCCTATATTTTTTCTTAAATCTTGCTACAAGTATTTCTTTATTATTTTTATCTGTTGAATAATACTTAAGTAAATTTTGTAGCCTGGAATAATAAAATGATCAATTAAACCTAACCCATGAAAAAAGAAATTGTTTATCATATACTATTTTGAATATACAAAAATATTTTTGGTATTATTACCTTGACTTATTCAATTCAGAGAAGGAAATCCTAATCAATCTGTTGATTGTCATTACAATAAACTTGAAATTATAATCTATAATTGATATAAATAGTGCAAATTTTGTACAGTATAGCTATTTATCGTTCTGAGTTAGTGCTCAATTTACAACATTTATAGAAATATTTAATTTTAAACGAACCGATATAAAATTATTTAACGTTTTCGTTTTATGATGTATTGATAAATCTACTGTTGAAATTATTTTTTAATTTTAAAAAATTCGATTTCTTTTAAATCAGTTTACTTGATGTTCGAATAGGAATCCTATGAGCAGAATGTTTTCTAACTTTTATATTACTTTTGTGGAGGTAGAAAATATTTTGATTATATTGAAAATAACAATATCAGGAGGAATGTTTATTCTAATTATTTTCAGTTTCTTGGTTCTATAATACTTTGTTAAATTAAAAATGAAATCATTCAAGTTCTGTGGCTTACCGGCTAACCGATATATGAAATATACTGTAGTAAAAGAAATTTATATTGATTTTGTGATCTAAAAATTGAATTCCAAATAAATCATACTTACCCCCAATACCTAAGTCTACTTTATTCGGATTTGTGTCTTCTTTATAAGCTCTATTTAAAGCGAATATTTCAACTGGAGGAGCACTTTCCACATTAGCAAATCTTGATTCCATTATTTCTTCCAAAATACTGTATGTAGTTTTGAATGAAGACCTTCCAACAAGGACGATCTTCGCCGGTGAAAGTGTATTATTGGTTATCGTTGTGTGACGTCAGAGGGGTATATACAAATATTTTATGACGTAATAATTTCGCAAGTTTTTAATACGGAAATGAATTCAATTTTAAAATTAAAAATTCCAGGACCTCATTGTAAAGAAAAGCAGACGAATAAGTAAAAGAATTTTAAAAATCATAATTAATTATACTTTTACAATTTTATGGTGTCAAAATATTTCGAAATTAAACCTACTTCAAATTTTTTAAAACAGTAAAAATTATTATATATTTTAAAATTTTTATATTTCAAAATGCTTTATAATTGGCCAAATAAGAATTTTTAAAAACATTAGGAAGATTTTGCTATAGAAAATTAGCATTAAGAAAGTTTAATTCAACAATTTACAGTAATTTTCTAATCGCATGTGGAAAGAAAATATGTAATGAACTAAAATAATTTAAAAATAATATACAGTACGCTATTTTAGGTAAATATGAATTAAATTATTAAATAGAGAGTTTAAACACATTTTAACCATCATTTTTCCTGATTTGATATTGATCTCAAAACAAAACCGGAAAAAATATCGATTTTTTTTCTAAACTTTATAAAATTATTGTTTAAAATTTGTACATAATTTGGCAATTTATAATTACTGTTTTCGTATAAATTTTTATTTCATTTTCAAATTCATTTATATTATTTTTGTATTTGATTATTATTTAATTAAACACACACTACAATGAAAGACTTTACCCTGTTTAACTTTAAAACTAGTAATTTAATCACAATATTCTAATACTGTATAAAATTGTCACAGAGTTAGTTATAATCTTTGGTAAGTCCTTGATTGTCTTGCACTATTTAATAATCAGAAAATGATTGGAGAAGTAATGTAAAAAATAAAATATAAAGTTAATATAAAGAATGAAGTTTAATATCAGAAGAAATCATTATGTGATTATCGATAGGATTACGCTGAGGTTTTAGATATATAATCTCTTTAAAATCTAAATTTTTATCATGTAAAATACAATACTAAATTGCATATTACTTATAAATATTTCAATCTGATAAGATGCTCTAATTAATCTTGTTAATTGATCTGGTTATGATTTCTTGCTTTAATAAATCGTGAATACATTATGTTGTATATAGAAGATGATCATAGGCAAGAGAAGAATTTTGGGAATTTAAAATATTTTTTAGAATAAAATAGATATACTTAATTTTAAAAATTATTTATAATTTTTTATTTTAAAAAAAATTTGCCTTGGCCTGGAGTCGAACCAGGAATTTCAGGTTACCGTCCCAAAACGTTAGCCAGTTAGAGTACAGTTTCAATCTGATTTTATTTGAACATTATCTACCGACTGCTATTAGTGCTTAGAAAAGATGTTTTTATTTAATAAGTTGTGAAAAAATAAAATTCTCCAAAAAAATAATTTCATTGTTAAAAAAATGGTGAAATATGCTATAAATTTTAAAAATTAAACAATATCAAAATTTTAATTTTTTGCATATTATTTAGGCTCAATTATGATTATTGGCAGCATGTGATTACAGGAAAAAGTTTACATATATAAATATTGAAATAAATTCAATACAGTGTCATGTTTTCAGGCTTTTTACTTGGCAAGTTTTAATATCTATGATAGCTTGGTAATAACTTAATATAACTCAAAAACTTGCCAAGTAAAAGCCTGAATGTGACACTGTATTGAATTTATTTCAGCATTTAAATCTTATTTTTCAACATTGGGGTTGGAATGGAACTTTGCATCTGTTTTAGATTTCTACTCTTTTGGTGGCCAAACAAATTGGTAGAATAGAACTTGGCCCATTTTTTCACATTTTTTTTTTGGTGGGATCTATATTACCATATTTTAAAAGGACTGAAAAGGGGTATAAATTTATATGGTGCATCTTAACTAAAAAATGAAAAAATTAACACATGAACTATAAAAGGTTGGCTACTCCTGGCATAAGTAATTTAAAACCTAATTAAAATGTAAGAATTTTCAAAAAAGTTCAATTTATTGTAGTAAATTAAATAGAAATTATTTTAATTTATATTTTTCTTGCTTAATTTACATTGATAAAATTGTTCATACTGTATTTTAATTTCTGATGTGAAATTAAAATAAAGATAAACATCACTGATAAGGAGAGAAAAAAGTTTTATTACAGTAATAAAACTTTTCTCTCATGATCAGTGATGTTTATCTTTATTTTATGGTAAAATTATTTTATTGAAATTAAAATGCTTGGCTGAAATAAACAATAATATGTGCTTTTATAAAGTATTCATGCAATATAAAATAGATTTCAAAACAACAACAAAAAGATATAATGGAATATTTAATTAAATAAATTAATATGTATGATTACTTTTACAACTCTCTTCTGACAATTACTGATATTTCTTTATAAAAAACCGAAGTTTAACTATTTTGCAAGATAATTCGCACTTTTACCACCCATTAATGGTAAATGCTAGGATTTATTGATAAATTCTAAGATTTACCAATCTTTGAACTTTTACAGTAACTTACTTTTAATTACTAGCACTTCTGAGCAGACCAATTTCTTTAAACATACTATAAAGTCCTTTTACTTTTCTAAAAAACGGAGAAGCGCTTTCGGCTTATTTGCCATCTTCAGCTCCTAATGTAATGTTCGTTTATTTCAGAGAATGTTGATTATGGAATCAGAAGTCTTTAAATTCCATTCTTTTCTACGGTTGAAATCTAGAACAAGTAAATATTTAAAAGATTCTTTGACGTTGTTTCTCTTCTACACGTGTTCCCAAGATTTGAATGTTAGAGTTTACCACTGAATAGTTTTATCAAATGATTTTAGAGAAATTCAGTGGAGATGAGTGCATAGTTGATCATCAGTCAGTCGGATTACAGACGTCTTCTCATCCATTTGCCTCTGTTGACAGCTCATGCCTATAATTGAAATACCAAAATATGTTCATACTTAAATTTTTTTTGAGATTTCTCAGTTGGTGAAGATGTTTATCAATCTGTTGTCATATGTCAAAATTAGGCAGTTGTATTAGTGAAAACATTTGTAATGGACACTATAGCCAACGATCATTTATATGAATAACAAATACTAGAAAAATCAATAGTACACTGTCTATCCACATCCAAATAATACTCAAACTAGCATTCAGACAGGAAAAAATGATGATTTATTAAGTGTAAAATTGTAGTAGTGCTCCCTAAAAAAACGTATTCCTGAACACATGAGAGATATTCAATCTAATGCTTCCACTACCGTTCTAGCACAGAGGACTCTCATTTTGGATGTTGAAATTAAATAGAATGATGCTAAACTACTACTGAAGGAGCAAGATCCCACCCGGGGGAAGTTCGCTGAAGCTCTGACAATCTATACCAAGCGCAACACAACAAACAAACCGATTAATAAGATTGATCCCACTACTGTAAGTAATGCATGGAAGTGGTGCGGCAACATGGAATAATTTTTAAAAATTTTTTAATTTTTAACTTTAATCTTTTATTATTACTGAATATTTATTGTTAGTATCTGCTTAATATTGTAAATGTTTATTTTGTTAACTTTGAGTGGCTGTTATTTAATTATTTTCTGTTCTATTGTAATTTTTATATACAATTTATAACAATTTCTGTTAAGTTATTGTAATACCAAGTTTTAAACTGCGGAACGTGGTGTTCTATGGAACAATAATTTTCTGTAATTCGTTTTTTTGTAGCTGAAGAGGATTGTACATAATCGAAAGCGCTACTACAATTTTATACTTAATAAATCATTTTTTCCTGTCTGAGTGCTAGTTTGAATATTATTTGAATAACAAATAAATATGTGTAGATTGATCATTATTTAGACTAAAGAGTAATAATAAAACAACAAAAAAAGAGTAATAGATATGAAAAATACACAAAATAACTGCGTGCAAGACTATTTTGAGCCGCTTGATGATATAATTTTAACTTTGTTTAGTCTGCTAAAAATAGTACCAAATGAAAGAGGTCAATCTATAAGTCAATGATCACAAAAAGAAACAGGAGTTAAATCAGTGATATATTCAAGGTGGATTTGCTATATTAATGACTATTTATTAAAGTTAACAATTCGCCCTACCAACATGTAATTAAATGTGTAGTCATTGGTTCTGTTGTGTTAATGATTCATATAAAAAGGTATATATATTTTCAAAAAGGTACTGATTTCAAAAGGTTTGATTTTTTTTTTTTTTTTTTTTTTTTTTTTTTTTTTCTATGTCGGTTCGATATTATTCGGTTTCCTCACTTTTGTCAAGAAATACTAATGAGAATGAAGCGACACTCAGGCCGGTCTCTTTGTAATTATTGAGGCAAAGTAATCAACCAATCAGAACCACGATTGTCGCCGAATATTAAAATAATTATCAATTATTGATAATTATTTTTGAATTTTTAAATATTGTAGATCAGGGGTGAGCAACCTTTTTAATCAACGGGCCAATTTAAATGTAACCTATACTGTCATTTTAATGATGTCAGGAAAATACAGTTTAATAAGTGAATAGCTGATCTTCAATCAGTTTGAATAGATATTCCATCCAATCTGCATGGTTGGCATAACTCTGTAGACCAAGGGTGAGCAACCTTTTTAATCAACGGGCCAATTTAAATTTTAAAATTTTTTTGCGGGCATAATTTTTCCAAGAGTTTTTCTAATTTATATTTAGAATCTGCTATTAAGATCAAATCATCTGCATACATTATGTGAGTTATGTTTGTTCCTGATATAGTTAGTCCTTATTCTTCATCTAGGGCAGGGGTGAGCAACCTTTTTAATCAACGGGCCAATTTAAATTTTAAAATTTTTTTGCTATATTCTTTATTATTGAAGTACTTTTGATTACTATGCAATTGAAAGTACTTTGAGAATAAAGCAGTTTTATATTTTAATATTTTTATATTTCAATTATATTATAAATGCTTTATGTTTTATATGGCTTTTTATTAAACCAAAGTGATGCACTTTTTTTAAGTGGGGCCCAGATCACTTAGAAAAGTGCATCACTTGTCACAGGCCCAAAAATTTCTCTTGGCGGCCCTGTATAAGGATATTCATCGTTTATTGTTATCTGTCTAAAATACAAAAATCTCTCTTCATCAGAGCTATTCAAAAGTTTACATATAATTTTGAAACTATATCATTAATCATGTTTGGCTTTATATTTTAAGTTATGGCTTTATGTTTGGAGGACATCATGTATGCTTTATATCATTGGCATGTATGGATTAAATAAATAATATATGCAGTAATAAATTAATAATTAATTTGAATTTTATATTGTTGACCACAAGAAGATGCATTATTTATTATTCAAACCATGGATGTTAATTTAGATTAATTAATTAATGTTTCACTTAAGCATTTATATTAATATTCACCTTTGTCAAATCATTAGATCGTTTAAAACTTAATATATATTGTTTATTTTTTAGGCCTTGGGATATGAATAAATTTTTAGTTATGCAATGTGATTTAAGTCATACTCCATTTCCTGATTTTGGAAAAAAATGGATTAATATAAAAAAAACATTCTCCAAGCATTATAAGACAAAAAAGGTTAGTTATATGTAAAAGTCTTTATTTATATCAATATGCAAATTACATCCATAATAATAATAAAGTTCATTGTTACACCTATGTAACAATGAACTTTACTATTAAAGTTCAATAAGTTTTAATAACTTTACTATATAAAGCTCAATAAGTTTATTTCTGAAGCACACTTCTATAGATTCTACACAGTATTTCTGGTATATTCAATTTATTTACAAATTATATACAACAAATTATAAAATGTATATGGAGAAAACTGGGTGAATGACTTAAAAATAACAAAAATCTATGGTAGAGTGATTACAATCGGTGTCTACAAAAGAAATGTCTTGAAGGTCAACACTGAGTTCTCCAGAAGCCTTCCACTGTTCAGTCAACTTCTGACAACCTCTGTGAAATAAATGTTCACAGAGAAGTATGACAAATTCTCTTCTTCCAAAATCCAACAAATTATCAATATCTAGGCGCTACTAAATCAGGCCTGTTCCAGATATCCCTTTGGAGTCCTTAGTTTCTTTTGTCTTTACTGATTTCTCATTCTCAATGTCTCTTGTGTCACACTTATGTCCATCTCTTCTTTATTCACTTTGATTGATGGTTTATATAAACTTTTATCTCTTGATTGAATTAGTGTACTAATCTGTATGAGGGGAAAGGATATATCTGAAGAGAAAAAGAAGATAAACACATCAATGAAATGATTAACTTGATTACCAATTACTCTTTAAGCCAAGTTGATAAGTTTAAGATTTCTATCTGTTCATGTACCTCAATTCTTTTGATCTGGTTCAAATTCCCAATCTTTTATGATTCCATCTGGGTGGTTCAGATGTCCCATTTCCTTTGACCTTGTTTGAAATTCTGACACTAATAAAAAAAAAAAAACAATATCTGTTGTGTATTTTATTTATCTATGATAATCTTAAGATTCACAAAATAGAACTTGAATCATGAAAATTAAGAATCATGCCCATAATAAACATGGACATTACAATGGCAAATGTGATCAAAATATGCTTTGGAATTGAAATACACTGATTTCTGTAAATGTAGAAACAGAAAAATGGTGATCATTTTTTAAAAGGTAGTTGATATGCACAAAATTAATGCATATTGTATAGAATACAATATTGAGTAAGAATAAAATATGAAAATTACTTTTATAGTTCTTGAAATATGAAATTCATCTGCATCATAAAGATTGTCATATAAAGGTTGCTCAACAATTTGAGTTTGGTGTGAAAGAGGATGATCCAGATAGCAGAATTTTAGAATATGGTTAATAAATATCATTTAATTAATGAATTGAGGTGAACAATGGGAAACTAGAGGAATACTAAAATCAGGCAAAAAGATCCAGATAATATACAGTAAGACTCCGCTTAATGCTGCCTCTTTTAACACTATTTCAATATAATAGGGTTTTTCGAATTCTATATTTTTTATTGATTCACTTTGGTGTGGTTTTTCAAACCATTATACTCACATAAATCCGAAATCACACGAATTTGTTGCTTTAATACTCCTATGCCTTCTCACAGTATGTTTGATATCAGTGTAGTATAGTATATACAAAAGTTTGCTGGAGTCACAGTTCATATTTATGATTGGTTATCAAGAGTAAATGTTTCTAAAGATGAGGATTAAAAAGAACTTGCAACGGATTTTCTCAAAACAAGTTTAACAACTATTATGAAAATTATGGATCAGTTATACAAAATGATCCAAATTTTGATAGATGTTCAAAGGCAAGACGAAGGGTCATGGATGCGATATCTCGGTATTGATAATTGCTTGCTGAAGGAAAGAGGAAAAGGCAAACGACATTAGATGACTACTTAATGAAAAAACAAAAAGTGTCAATTGAGGAAGAAACTACTACATCACAAACATAAATTATTTACTCTTATATTTTTGATTTTCATGAATGATTTATGAATACAAATCGATATTAGCAATAAAAAATGTCTATAATTAATGTAATACAATAGTAATAATACATGTTACAAAATAAAAATAAAAAAAACAATCATATATTTTTTTATTCACTGTTCTGTTTTACCTATTTCATTATTTGTTTGTTAAGATGACCTTGTTTAATGCTGTTTCGTTTAGCACTTGGTTTCTTTGGAACGTATCCTGTGTTAAACAGGGTCTTACTGTAAATGTTAGTCATACTGTGATTTGCAGGCTGCTGAGACAGATTCAAAATCTTAAAGAGCAACCCAGAATACAGTGATGGAAAATCACTTATTACTAATTCACTGGTTGATTTATATCTTCAGTTATCAGCTGGAAAGATTAGGAGTATTTTTCCAACACAGTTTTGATCTGCCCTTGCTGCAGCTATAGAAGCATAGGTATCTGTTTCCACTCTGTGCAGATGGCTTTGTAAAGGAACTCTGTATGCTAGGTGATGAGCAGTCTGCATGCCCTTTACTTCCTATGATAGAAAAGAACATTTGAAATGGGCAATACATCATGTAATTTGATTGAAACTTGATGGATGTGTGTATTCTTTACAGATGAGTCCAGATTTGCTCTGCAATGTGACTTCAGGCTTACTCTGATCTGGAGAGAATCAGTGACAGGCTATTTTCCCTCTATTATTTGAGAAATAGAAACTTTTGGTGGAACATGACGATTTGGGGTGGCATTTTGTTAGGCAGTTGCACACAGACTTATACATGCTTCTTAGGAGGAAGCATGAATGTCAGAAGGTATATTGGGATTAAATTCTAGATCCCATTATTTGCCAGTTTGCAGACACAATTTGAGATTATCTTACAGGATGATAATGCTTGACCATACCATGGCAATCTAGTACAACAATCCCTTCAAGACCAAATTATCATTTGTAGGGATTAACTAGCTAGATGTCCTGACCTTAACCCTATTGAATATGTTTGGGATGCTTTAGGGAGATGTGTAGTTGCCTTCAACCCCTGTGCCTCAAGACCTTGGGAGTTCAAAAATGTTTTGAAATACAATAAGAAGTTTCTATACCAATTCGTTTTACTGACCTTTATAGTTTTCCATTAAGCAAAAAGCTTATGCAGTATGCAAAAAACTTATTGGGTAGAATTTTATAAAATAAAAAAATATGGACATTGTTATGTTGGCTATATGGAACATTATTGATAACAGTGGAATTTTATTGAACTAGAAATAAAAACTGACTTACATGGTTTCAGGGATAAACAGATAGATTTCTTTATTTTTGTTGAATTTCCATAAAATGCAAATGAAAAATTCATTAAACAATTTACTTTTTTTGCATAAATATCAATTATAACTTTAAATTTTTTTATTTATGCTTAAAGTATGCTCATAAATATAAATTCTATTTGCTATTGTACCTCTTTGAGTATATCAAATTTAAGCATTATTAGTCTTATACAGTTTTTATTAACCCAGAAATTTTTTGGTGAATTAACTTCATAAGTCAAGAATCTAGTCAAGAATCTAAAGAAGTTTTGTTACCAACTAAATTAATAACTACAGTGAATGATTGGTTGACGAATATAATCCATTCAAAGACAATGTTCATTATCTGAATTGTTCGTTAAGCCGATCATCGATTTACCATAGGTTTTTATGGGAATTTCGTTAATCATTCTGGAGACCCAAAAATAAATAAATAAATAATTATATAATTTCTTACTACATTTATTTATATATAATAACCACAATATATACATACATAGTCTTGCATTTTAATCTGAAATGTTTATTTTCCTGTAAAGAATCTGTCCAATGTCGATTGCTTTTTTCCCTTCTTCAGGATTTTTCGGAAGTGATTAATAGCATTATCGTTATAGAGTTCCCAAGCCTATTGACCTCATCCTGGTATGGGTGCATTCTAAGACCAAAATATTGTAAAAATCTCTCTTATTCTAAGACCAAAAAATTGTAAAATCTCTCTCTTACCTTCTTTAATAACCTTTGATGTGTTTTGTGTCCGAGTGCATTTTAATCGGAAAAAATTACTTTTCTCCCATCTTTACCCATATGTCCATGAATGCGCAAGGCCTAAGCCTGTCATTCCGTTAGGTTAATTAAGCCTCCATATCCTTGTAAGATATTTTTATCTGGCAGCTTATCTGCTACTTATAGAGCTCATCACAGGCTGGCCAACACCCATGATTGGGTCAACCGGATGGTTAAAGGATGGGGATGGGGAAAAGGATGGCATGCTTGGACCCCTCTTAAAAGATTGGAGGAGTGGGACCTGAATCCTCTAGGATGATAAGCCACAGCTTTACCAGGTGGCCATCTGGCTGACTTGTCAGTCTGTGGGTCCCACAGTTTGTTTTATGAAGTGTTCATTATCCAAACATAAAAAAACTTTCACGAAAGTGTTCATTATCTGAACAGTTCATTAACCGTTCACCCACTGTAATATCATAAACAGCATAAAACATTACTGCAGGTCCTGCATTAATTGTGGTGCAACCATAATCTCTATTGAGAGATTTTGACTGTTTCATTTTCATGTACTATTTTTGATCTTGTTATGCATATTCTAATTTTTATAATAAATAAATGTTTTATATTTACTATTTTTAATCTTTCTTTAATGAGCCATTTCCTAAACTTTTTCTATGACAACACTTCACAAATCCTGAAATTTTTATGGAACACCTTGGTTATTTTATAGTATAGGTAGATATTAATAATAAATAAAATTAGCAAGTAAGTATAAAAGTTAAGAAAACAAAACACATTTATTTTTAAATTGTAATTATGTAAAATAAATCACATGAAAATAGTAAATAAACTAGCATCTCCAGTTTCAATTTGGCACAACATTTTAAATCATATGAGACTCATATTAATTTTCAAAATTTTTTATGGAACACTTATTGACCTTCTGTGGAATATAGTTTAGGAAACACTACTTTAATATTTAAAATAACAAGTATTCTCACTAAAATTTTAGAAAAAATAATATATTTGATGAGATATTATGGTTTTTCTATTTATTCCTTAATTTATGTGTTGGCCAGATGGCTGCATAGTAAAGTATTTGCTTACTATCTTGAGGATCTGGATCCAATTTTCCAAGATCCCATATCTCCAATTTTTCAGGAGGAGTTTGGGCCTAGCTGGTCGAACCTCATCCTTCAATCATCCAATTGATCCCATTATGGATATTGACCAATCTATAATAGCTTCTAAAAGTGGCTGCTGTCAGATAGAGGATATGATGGTTTAACTTAACTAACTTTTAATTTATGGAAATTAGTATACTTTGGGATTGTGACAAATAGAATTTAAAATTGCATTTTGTTAATATATGGAAAACTCAAAGTGCAGCAAAAATTACATTGTAAATCTACCAGATGCTTGCATATTAAAATTATAAACATTATGGTGACAGATTTCTGAAACCTTTATTTCAGTTGCTGAAATATTGAACACTTCTTATTTTTCTTACTATTCAAATTTTTAAATAAAATTTGCATTTACATTATTATTATTCTAGTTTTTACAATAAAATTTAAAATTTCCTCTTCATATTTCTGATTATCAATAATCAATGCCATTTTAAAATAGAGGAAATTTGATATTTGCTAATTATAATCAAAATTGAGTATGAAATAATTGAGAATTATTATCATGATGTAAAACCTTGATGAGAATAGTTATTTATGTTAATTTAAATTTTTACATATAAATAAGATATTTTAATACTGCAGTTATTTAAATTTTTTAAACTGTGATGTCATTAGTGGAAATTCACTTCTGCTTATAATAGTATACTGTTAATGAGAAGTGAATAAAAATTCAGTAAACAGTTTACTGCAGTTACATTATATCATGACCAGCAACAATTTCACAGACAATGAAGTTAAACTTATTTGCATACTTATTTGGCAGAATATCTTTTGGTTGAAGTTAACCTTATATAATAAACAAAGATGGGTGCTTCCATTATCAAAGTATGTTTAAAGATTAATAATTCACATAATAATGCTATTATAATTTATTATAAATATACATAGAATCTATTATTTCAACTTTCTATTCAGTTTCAAATTAAAATTTATTGTTTAGAAAACTGTTATTTTAAAATCTTTTATAACATACTTTTTTTAAATTTAGTATTCACTAAATTCAATGTTAGAACTATTGGGCATGGAATTTGAAGGCAAGATGCACTGTGGATTGGATGATGCTCGAAACATAGCTAAAATTGCAATTCATCTGCTAGAAGATAGAGCAACAGTTGTTGTTAATGAAAGAATTTTATGGAATAAGTATTAATGAATTATTTATTTTCTTTAATTTGCTTTTAATTAAAATTGCTCCAAACTATAAATTTTAAATTCGTTTTAGTTTATCTGCTAAAGTGATGAGTGAATCAGGAGGTTTTGGTGAAGAAACTATAAATAAAACAAACTGTTTATCTGAAGAAGAAGAATGTGATTTTTTAAATAAGTCTTAAAACAAATTTCTATTTGAAAAAGGACTTTAAAAATAATTGTTTATATTTTTCCACTTCCTGATCTTTTATTAGGAAATAAATCGTTTTATATGTTCTCAATGTTACAATATAAAAAGTATTATTGAAAAGTTCAAGTTGTTTAATATCCAAGTATATATTTAATACAAAGTATTTATAATAATATTTTATATAAAAAATTTTAAAGTTTGACGATTGAATTTTTATTATTATATTGTAAAGTGTTTTATATTTTATCTGTGAATTCAATCAAAACAGATATTTGTATGCAATGTAATAAATAATTTATTTTAAAACAATAATGTATTTGCTTTTTGTATTGAAAAATAATTTATCTTAATAACTTTTACAAATTAAATTTGTGAAGGAGAGTATTAAATTTTAAAATATATTTTTACAATTGCATTCAAAAATTATGTTAGACCTGAAGAAAACACTTTTCCATCACAGACTGGTTGTACTAACTGTTTTCCGTGGAGTACTTCTTGGTGATAAAAAGTTGGATCCAGCTTGCTGTCTTCTGATGTTATCTAAATGAGCTGACTTCAAATTTCCTAAGACACGTAATTCTTCCATTTCTTTATCCTAAAAAATATTATTGTATATAATACAAAAACTTTATCTATTGATTTCTTATTTAAAACACTTATATATTACTGTTTGTTGCAGTCTCAAAACAAGTGCTCTTCGACCATCTGCCATTCCTTGGGTATATCGTCTTTGTTGCTCTAGGCATTCAGAGGGAGGTACACCTCTTTCTACAACCAAAACTATTCTTGCCCACTATAAAATCAAATGTTTTTTGCAAAAATTAAATACAGTATTATCTAGGTATATATAATGATTAAATCTTTAATGTTTTTTATATGCTAAAATTGTTTGATTTTTTATAACTATTTTTTACAACAATATTGAATATTTGATTTATCACTTCAAATAGTTAGCAAGCTTCTATGAAATGAAATTTAAAATTTATTTCAAGACAGTAATTTATTGAAACTTTTTGATTAAACTATACATGTGAATCAAACCTGTCTCATCCACTCATTTCTCCTTTCTGCAATATCCTGATAAGTTTTCCCCATCATTGCAATTAACATGTTGATAAGTAATATTGTAACCAAAGCCATATAAACGATGAACAAAATCTGAAATAATAATAATATACAAGAATGCATTTTAGCTTTCAAAAAATGTGTTCAAAATAATTTTTACTTTTGCTACTGCTGGATGATCTGTGTTTTCAAATTCTTCATAAATGTCACCAAATTCTGAAAGTGACATTACAAACATTGCCATTATGCTCTGTATGGGATCACAGAAAAAATTCTTATCTGCATCTCCAGTATGTGAAAGAAAAATCACATAAAATGCTTAATAAAAAAAAAAATGATTATAAGCATATTTAAAAACAGTTTATTTATATTAATATTAAATTTGATTAAAAAATGTATACCTTGGGAAAATCCTAGAACAAATACTAGATAAATAGTAACGAAACATAACAAATCAGTCAGGATCATTTTGTATATCATGACTACAAATGGACCAACCATTTTGAAACCTCTACAAATGTTCATTTAATAAAATGTTATTAAGGTGAATAAAATGTAATTTTATCTCAATTTTAAAATTTACCTGCAAAAAAATAAAAAATATGGAGCTGTGGTTAGCATCACCATAACTGCAGCAATGTCTTCCCAGCTAGAAAGACAAGCTATGCGAAATGGTATCATCAGCATTACCAGTTGGCATGATATCAGGAAGAGAACTCTTGAAGGGACAGTCATCTTTATAGACAAACGAGATAAAGTAGTATTATACTAATGTTCCATCAGGAAAATGATACAATTTTCTTACCAGATTTTCCATAAATGTATTGTAACCCAAAAATCTTGCTTCTCGTCCAGTTTGTATCAGGTATGAGAAGGCTCCAATAGCTGTCAGACATTCTAGTACTAAACGAAACTATGAATATACATAGATAAAAAAAAAGCTTTTAATGTAGATATCTTCAAACTTCAATGGGTAAATATTTGTATTTATTATGTATATAGTTATCATTTTATATATCTTTACAATCAAACTCATGCATTCTGGATTAAAGACAGTTGATTTACTGATAAAAATATTATTAATGAATATAGATATAAAGTTATTAAAATTATTCTAGTACTTACTGGTTAGTTAATTAATTTATAACACTTACTATTTAGAATCACTAGGTTTTGAAAATGATATTTACCACGTCCATAATTGAATCTGTCCTGAGAAGATTGCATACATCTTGCCTGTCCTGATATGTCAAGTTATCTGTACCATTTGTAACATTCTGTATATTAGATGGCTGCAAAGGTCCAGGTCTCATGATAAAACAGGCAGATGATATCAAAAAATAAACAAAAAATATGCCAAATTGACGATAGAATCTGAAAAAGTTCGGCGTTATTAAAATTTTAACAATATTTTTCTCTCTAATTTCAGTTTTATTTACTTGAATTTAATGAATGTGTTCCATTTTGCATTAAGAAGGTCCACTAACAATCCTTCCAACATATCTAAATGTCCTGATTTGTCCTAAATTATAGAATTAAAAAATAAATAAAAATAAGCAATTTATTAGAAAACAATTTTTTTTTGTATTTTTTGTTTTAGAAGATAAATCTGTATAGTTATAATGCTTAAGATTTTTATGAAACAAAAACTATACTTGAATCATACCTAGTAAATTGTTATAAATTTAATAGCTATTAATAGACAGGTTATTTTGGTATAATAAAATTTGTAATTTAGTACAAAGAATTAATAATGATTCATAAAAATACTCTATATATGACAAATACAGTGGTAACTCGCAATTCGACTCTAATCCGTCGCTGAATTAGTGTCGAATTGCAGGATAACTTTTCCCATATAAGACTGTGGAAAATAGATTAATTCGTTGTTGGACCCCCCACCCCACTGCCGTAATGAGTGAGAGATACACTATATTATTTACTTTTTATATGTATTTTACTATTGTATAACATACTAAATTACAAAATACACTATTTTATACACAATACACACAATTTATTAGCTCTTGGATGTTGGAATAATGTCTTTATCCTGTTCTACCTTTGAATCTATGATACCTGTCTCGACTTGTTTTAAATTCCTCAGTTTCTGAGGTGCATCCTGGAGTTTTCTTCTGCAATTCTCGAAAATTAACTTAGCCTTCTCACAAATCATTGCCTGAGTTATGGATCTCTCTTCATCTATCTTTATCTAATCCAGGTGAGAAGCAGCGTTTCCATCTCTTCGTTGATTAAAGATCTATTCTTGTCAGAAATCTTTACTGCTCTAGCAGACATTAGTACTCATAATCTTCTTTCTCTGTTGTAAATCATTGCTAAGTTGTCTTAGAACGCTATACTCTTGAGCTACATCTGTAATTGTTTTACCTTTCTTCACTTTATCTACAATTTCTTTCTTCTCTATGCTCAATCAAGTGTTATTCTTTCCTGAATTATTCTTCTGTTCACTGAAGAGAACCCATCTGTAAATTTCACTCAAAAATTAATAACAAGTACGGATACGCAAATTTTTTACATTCTGAAAAATGTAGAATTGAAAATTAAACAACACGAGCAAACACCAAAGCAGCCCAACAAGAACAGACAAATAATCATGCAAATAGCAAATGTCATCAGAATTCCATGCGCCTTTCTGCGAAATTCAACTTCGAATTGAGAGGTACCACTATATTTACTTTCGAATGAAAAGTAATGATGTATTTTTTCTCAATAATAACTTTGAATTAATTAATAGATTTACATGAAATTCGGTAGTGATACATTGCTATTAAAACTGATCTCAAGAGAAAATGATAAGATATGGATTTATCTTATCATTTTCTCTATTCATTGTCTCATTATTAAAGTCTTTCATAATATAATTTAGGATGCAACTATAAACTATGCCATGATATTTCGAGTATCTTTTGACCAATTCCTCCTTCCCCTTATTCATTTTTTAGTCACATCAAGCTTGAGTTCCGATCCTTATGTCACAAATTTGAAGATTCTCAATTTTAAGTACATTAAAAATGTACTTAAAATAGTAGAAAATTATAGTTTGTTACATGTATAATTTTCAAATGAACCTTTTCACAAATAGTTATAAATATCTTACAGTAGAACTAGCTACAGTCTTATATTTTATAATAAATATATATCCAAATGTTATATTATAGCGTTTATTTTTCCAGCAATTAATCATAAAAATTTTATATTTTATAAAGAAAACTTTTGTTTTAAGTAATACAGATTTAAAACTAACCATTTTTACAGCATGACGTCACAATTTGCACAATTGATCGTTGGTCACGTTAAATGACGTCCCTTCCCCTACGTCATTTATCGTGACCAAGAATCTATATCGTGACACATCTACAATATTACACCGGACTCCTAACAGCGTAATGTATCAATAGTTTATGAATGTTCCCTTAAGGCACATCCACAAATTCTATATTTCTTTTGTAAATATATAAATCTGCAAGTTTTTCTCTAGAACTTTATAGATCTTGTACATGGATTAATAGCATTTATTGCTGTAATAATATAATAATCTCCTATATTTAATTCTAAATTTCTTCTTAATATTTTGATACATTGTTTTATTGCATCAAATATCTAAAATTTTCCACTTCAACTTTGATAATTTATGGTCATTAAGTAAAGCTTTTACAGATCTAATCGTATGAAAAAAATTTTCGAATTTATCGCAAAATGTTTCTCTTTGCTTAAATTCCCTCCATGACTTAGAAAAGGAAATTATGAAGAGAACGTTCTCAGAATTTTCCTTTTTGATGTGTTGTTTATTGAATAAGAAAATATTAAAAAAAAATTTCGCTATTGAATCTTTACTGAAGCTAGAAAATAAAATTCACAAAGAAAATTTCGCGCAAAAATGATAGAAAGGAAATGCATATGATGATCAATCCAGAAAATATCCATCATCTGGATTTTAATGCAAAAATCATCAGCAAATATTTGATAATTGATTTTATTATTTTTACAGATATCAGAACACATATTTGGTTACTTCGTTAACGTCTGAATATTAAATTTCGCTGGAAAAATTTCATATAACTTCTACAATTTATTTCTGAATAATTAAAAGTATGAATTTATCACATAAAAATATATAAATTTTAATTAAGATTAATCTAATAAAATTTATATTAATTTCTTTTCTGTATATATCATGTATGCAACTATTACATGGATTAAAATAACTACATTAAAAAAATAATAACTGTTTCGAATTACCCCATAAACAACAAGATTTAAAGCTGAAACTTTGTTTATATCTCCAGTTTCGCTGTTAATGGTATCGACTTCTTCCAAAGGATAAGCTGCACAGGTGATACTTCCCAATTGCCAATAAATTTCTCGTTGCAATTTTTGTATGTGAAAAAATATCTGAAACAGACAAATTTCCGAATAAAAAGAAATAAATATAATAAAACTATAATGCATGCAATTTTTTTCGTGCCAAACAAAAATTCTAATAATGACTTTAAACCAAAAATAAGTTCATCTGAAGAATTTTGTACGAAAAATCAATTTTTATCGACTTTTATCTGTCGGAATTTTCCGAGAAAAAGTAATAATACTGATTGCAGATGTAACAATTTTTTTTTGTCATTTTTAAAAAAAATTTCCGATAGAACAATATTAAAGTATCTTTGTTTCTTTATTCTGTATAGAACTTATCCATTAATGCTGATGCTTTTAGTAGCTACAACTTTCTTAAAATAATAATAATAATAATAATAATAATTACTTCTTTTCTAGCTAGCATAGCAGCTAACGTTAATGGTGTTAGATTCTGCCTGTTCTTGATATCCATTGCAGCTCCTAATTCAAATGCCATGTTGAACATGTTCTGATAATAATGATGATAAATATTAACGTATTTTCTAGCAAAGATAAACATTTAACATACCTACAATTTTGTCGCATATAACCAACATGTGCAGAACAGTATTTCCATTTGTGTCTTGTCTGTTAGGATCAGCACCCTTGGCTAGTAAGAGGCGATAACACTCTTCTTGAGAAAGACAGGCTGCAATAGACAATGGATATTCTCCCCAGTAGACATAACTACACCAAAAGAGTTCTGTATATAATAAAAAGAAATGCACCAAAACGTATAAAGCATACAGGAAAATCGACTCACCCTTCGTAGTTAGTTTTAACGCTTAAATCTACCCATTCATGATCGAGACTATCTGATCTAGATGCTTTCTGGTCTTCCGGACAGAAAAAATTGCCTATGCATCGTTCATGAAAATTACTACCGTTATCGAGCAGAAATTTAACCATGGCAGGATCTTCGTTAACAATAGCCATATGCAATACATTTTCTCCTGATGATTATAAAAAGAAAACGTCAGTGATCCGCCATACTGTTTCTGAATAATCTATGGCAGTGTTTCTCAGAGTTGATCTCTTTGCAGATTACATTTTTTTAAGGAAAAAGAAACTCGCCGAATCCCATTATTCCCATTAAATTAGGCCTACATAAAAATCTAATTTATATTTGATATAATATATAATTCAATTTAGTTATGCTTATGATTTTTTAATTTTTATATATGATTATTATTGCAATTTTTATTTATAATTTCGCTGAAAGCTCTCGAATCCATGGGGATCCGCAATCCACACTTTGAGAAACACTGATCTAAGCCATGATCTTTTAGCATGTTATACTAACGAACTAAATTTCTCATGTTCAAAGTTATAAATTAAAGTTCATACGTGCCATTTTATTTAAAAATGCCATAATGGATCGTAATCTACAAAATTATGCGTCATAAATTCATCCAGGAGCCATTTTGAAACAAAAAAGACATACGAGCCTATATTATGCAGAGTTATTTTCAGAAGAAAACTCTTAAAAATATAGAAGGATAATTTAAGAACATTCGACTTACCATAATATTCGTCTGCAGTATAAATATCATTGACCAGCTTTGGATAAAGTCGAACCAGACGTTTGGCTAATTCTGCGTGTATAGATGTCGATACTAAAAGGCAGAGATGAAGTGCATTCTCTCCTACAGAACCACGATCGTATAAATTCCAACATACTTCCCTATATTTAGGCGGATCTGCAAATAATCCATAGAAAACAATAGAATTTCGAATGGAAATTTAGCATCGATTCTAGCATATAATATTAAAATAATAAAATATTTAATTAAAAGAAGAATCAAAGTATACATTTTTTTAGAAATGCTAAGTTTGATTGTTAAATATAAATATACTCTATTTTATTAAATTTAGTAAATTCAGAATTTAGTTTTATTTCTATATTACACGTGTTTTTGATAAACCCCCAAAATTGTCGCAAAATGAATGGTGGGGTCTTATCGGGGTTTGACTATAGTAAAAATTTTTTTTAAAATCTGAGAACTCATTTATTTTTTCTCAAATATTTATTTCATTTGTCATTAAAATAATAATTTATTTTTATTGATTTTATTTTATGCATTATATTGTAGATATAAAATATTTTCACATTTTTTATATGAAGTGATATAGCAACTCTTTTAGCAAAATATGAGAGTCTCAAAAAAAATGACTGTTAATTAAATTATAATTATGCTGAAAATAATAATTTTTTGTTAATTAACAAAGGTCTTTCATTATTAGATGCAATGAATTATCAATTAATCTAAATTATTATTTGAAATTATCAGTTTCCTTTATAGCTGTACCAAATTATTAGCCTTCCTTTATAATATATAAAAGTTTTTTATTTATACTGATGGCTTTAATAGTACTTATCTATCTTCTTTTTATGACAACAAAAACTTAATTTAACTTTTTTCGTTTTTTATTGATGAACATGATAAATAATCTCTCTTTCTTGATGATGAACTGATTATCCATATCTCACACTCAAACTAATCTTCATCATGACCCAAAACAATGGTGTCAAAACAAATAAATGAAACTTACTGCAGTCCTTTTGTTGCACTACTATTCAATAAGTATAGTACAGCAATCTTCAAACTATTTTGAGGTGCGGAACCCCTTTACAGTTGTATATATTTCAATGGAACCCTTAAGAAAAATTAATATCAAATTACTACTTATGTGAATTTTAGAATGCTAAAAAAGTAAATTAGTAAAAAATACTTATTTTCATTGTTCATTTATTATAAAATTACAAAAATAAAACACAAATGCAAAAGTTAAAAGAAAATTATACAAAATTACGTAAAACAAAATTAGATTGCATGCTAATGGCTGGGATGAGCCTCTTTGCCCTTGCATAATATATTAAAATGCGGTAAAATATTTGTTATTTGTAGACGCATCTCATTTTCTTCATCAAGCCTATTTCTGTATTTTGTTTTTGTTTACTTATATAAAAAAATACTTGGGCATGGCCCACGGAACCCTGGGTTTTCCGCGGAACCCAGTTTGAATACCGCTAGTATAGTAGAATGTTGATTATCCGAATGTCGATTAACCGGAATGTCGCTTATCCAAAAGTTTGAATACTGCTAGTATAGTAGAATGTTGATTATCCGAATGTCGATTAACCGGAATGTCGCTTATCCAAATATAATTTTTAATTGTGATATGCAACAGGTCTCCGCCAATACTCCCACACTACAATGTGTAGGGTGGGAGAATCTAAGCTTTTCTTATGCATGTTGACTGTATTGTTTTTATAATTTAGTTTGTATCGAGTGTTGGCGGAGACCTATTGCATATCACAGTTGAAAAATACATAGACCTTATACCCTGTTTACACTATGCAATATAAACCAGTTCAAATTATCAAACTTATCTCATAAATGTGAACGGAACAAGGATAGCTGAACTCGTTTGAAAACGTCACACGCTAGTGCATACTGGTTTAGGCTGAACAAGTACAATAAAACAAATGTATTTGAAATTTGTTTTGTATTTTTTACATTGTGGGTTTTTTCTTCTTTTCTATTAGATCGATTATCTGAAAAAATCGTTTATCCGAATACCCTTGGTCCCAATTAGTTCGGATAATCGACGCTCTATGTACTTGTTTCTCATTGGTTGAAAATGAAAGAAAAATGTTTATTTCAAATAAAGTTCAGAATACTTTCCACTTCTTCTTATAAGATAATTAGGTAATTATTTTACTTGTTCCTACTGAAGATGGTTTTTTTAAAATGAAAGTTCTTTAGCAAATAAATATATCAATCTTTTGCTTGAACTTGTGCTGTTATATTTTAATTATCTTTGAAGGAAAAACACTTAGTATAATACAACTATACATTACTATAATTGGTTCAGCAATGAAATAGTCAGTGAATTATTCGGTCCTTTCCTACGCTTCATGTCTGACAAATTCTGGTTTTGTTTATTAAGTTTTGTCAATTCTTAAAATCAATCATTTTTCATTTATAATTTTTCCAACCTATGATGAATTATCAAATTAAAAATTAAATATCAAAAGTAAAGAAGCATCCATATTTGCCTAATCTGTCTTATAACTAAAATTTAATTTTAAAACATAAAAATTTGGAAAATTTAATTCAAATATAATTTATTTAAATAATATTTATATTACAGATATATATAGGAGGAAATATTTGGATTTCAAAAGAAAAATGGAAAACTATAATTGAGATCCCAAAAGATTATTTATTTGTGAAAACAATATCAGATATTGTAATTGGTCAAGATAATCTAGCCAATAAAGAATTATTGAAACATATTCCAGAAGATAAATTGGAATTAATAAAAGGTTAGACAGTTTACAAAAATTGATATATTTTTAATTGTGAGTTTGTTTGAGTTGAATAATCTTAATAATAAAAATAATAGCTACTAAATTTGTTTTTTTCTGATGTGAATAAATAACTGATCTTTCAAAACTAATTTGGAATAAGTATTTTTAAAAAATATTGAATTATCCAGTTATTTACATTATTGGATTAATAATGGCCCCAGAACTTTTTACAATTATTAAAACAAAAAAAAATTTAATGATTTATTGTATAATAATCAATTTTTGAAGTGGAAATTAAATGGAAAATAAATTTTACTTTTATAAAATTCTGGTGTAATGTATAGTGTAACAATATACAGTCAATTCTGCTTAATTGGGCCACCGGTTAATTGGAGTAGCTGCTTTTCTTGGCCAAATCTCAAAGAACGGAAACCAAACTAATAAACTAATACATAATATTATTATTAATACAGTGGATTCCGCTTAACTGGGGCAACGCATAATTGCGCCAAATCTCAAAGAACGGAAACCAAACTAATAAACTAATACATAATTTATCGGAAACCAAACTAATAAACTAATACATAATTTAAACGCTTAATTGGGAGAAACCAAATTAATAAACTAATACATAATTTAAATGCTTAATTGGGACCAGTAGCAGAAAAGCTCAAAGAACAGAAACCAAACTAATACATAATTTAAATGCTTAATTGGGACAGTAGCAGAAAAGGAATTTAGCAATTTTTAATATATTTTAGGGATTTTTCTATAGTATGTCAACACTGCATACACTAATATTTAGTAACACTAGAATGATGTGAATCAGATTATCTATCATCGTGCATCTTTCAAATATGAGTCTGCTTAAGAGTCTACTGTTACTGTACCTAGCTATATTCATTTACAGTGTCCATTTTATTTAAAATTTTAAAATCTTTGCCAAAATGCCAAGAAATAATTTTACAGTTTCAAGTAAAATTGCTTTGCTGGATAAAATTAAAAGCCAACCATTTAATACTAGCCATTGTAAACTTGCTGATATAACTGGTGTACCAAAATCAAAAGACAAAAGATAGACTACACTTGATGCATTTTTGCAGAATTAAAATTTGAAATTTTAAAATTAATCATGTATGTATTATTTCAGAATTTAGTATTAATTTGTTTAATTGGGGCAGCTGCTTAATTGGGCCAAAATGGATTAGTCCCAACGTATCCCAATTAAGTGGAATTGACTGTATTTCACCAGATAATATTTTTGAATTTAAAATAATGATTTTTTTGAAAAATTTGCCAGATAAGAAACTTAACTTTAACATGGTAACACAAAGAAGTTAAGAACAACAACAAATAAATGTTCACTCCTATCTGGGAATATAATGTACTAATAAACATTCAAAAATACTGTTCCAACATTTAAAAAAATTATTGACTCAACAATAGTCAATCTTTTTAAATACTTTATTAATCTAAGTAACTAAAATTTGAATATTCAAAGAATATCTGAACAGTGCTCTGGATCAATTTTGCTAATATTGAATATAATGTGTAAAAATATTAATACAGTCAAACCCTGATAAGACGCCCCCCGTTAAGCTGCCACACTTGCTGACCGCCAAGAAATTTGGCAGAAAGGATCTTCTCTATTTTAATAGAATAGGAAAACCCCGATAAGACACCATCCGCCATCCACCAATAGAAATGTTTAAACAAATATTCTTTTTGGTATTGTATTTGTCTTTGTTAATCTTCCAGGGGCATGTAAGATGACTTACATCCCAAAGTTCATCAGTACTGTATATACAGTATTAAAAGCTCTCTGGATTCATTTGTAACCAATGAGTGAGAGAGATAGAGTTGACGGTTAATCACGTCTCTTTAAACCTAGTTCACACCTAGGTTGTAGAAAATTTAAGATGGTAAGGACTAGATCATTTCCATAGATACAAGTCACGTGATGTGAAGTCTTGTTAATGTTTCTTCATGCCACATTGCTCGCAAAAGTCTCCTCTGTTATTTGAAATGTGCCAGCCATTTGTTGTTGTAGGTGAAGTCTGCCATGTCCATTTACTTTCGAAAAACTTTCTCAGTTTTTTTCTATATAGTACTGTACATATAGGCATGCATACTATACTGTACAATTTTTTAGAAATGTTAAGGTTCGATGCTAAATGTAAATGTACTGTATTTTATTAAATTTAATAAATTTGGAGTGCATTTTCATTTCTATACCACATGTGTTTTCGATAAACCACCAACCCCGATTAACCACCAAAATTGTCCCTGAACAGATGATGGTATCTTATTGGGGTTTGACTGTATAATAATAATTTATATGGTATAAAATTTATATTAATAGTTTATAGTAAAACAATTTTTAAAGTAAGATACTTTTTAAAACAATTTAAAACACTTGTTTAATCATATATCATTAAGATGCCTATAAATAATAAATAGCATCTTTTCTTATAAAATATATTAATATAAATATTCTCTTCATTAATATCAAAAACTAGTAATGGAACAAATAGGAAAAAATGAATCACATATTCATCTTTTCCTATTCTATTAGGATCATCCAGAAAGTAAGTATCGTTTGCGCATATCTTCCACACATCTGACAGCACGAAGGTCACGCATGCATAGTTATATCCTTCAACTCAAGAACGAATTAGCCTAGCCATTTTGTTTGATTATGTTAATGTTTGAAGTCATTGTTTGTCAGTAATCATATTTAAAACAATCGATCGGCCCGCCAGTCGTGAAATAAGATCCGTTATCAAGTTTTTGAATGCGAGAAATGTTTGACCTTGTGAAATTTGTTTTTGTTTTCCTTCTGAAGAGATTTTTCAAATTTCTTGAGAAGGAAAACAAAAACTTCCATTTGTTTTCTCACCTCAAGAAATTTCTTGCCAGCCAACACTTTGCAAGTGATGATGAGATAAAGGTAAACATCCAGAACTAGTTGAGATCGCAGGCGGCCAAATTCTACAAAGCGGGTATGTTGTGAATAGTGCCAAGATATGACAAATGCCTTAATTTGAGTGATGAATATGTCTAAAAGTAGTTTAAGGTGTGTAGATTTTTTTGTAATAAATACAAATGAAAACAAGATTGTAATCTTTTTTTAATACCCAAATGGTACTTACTTTCTGGATGAGCTTAATATTATACTGAAATATATAAAACCAAGTAAAGTTAATTATGCTTTCATACAAGTTTTCTAAACTTATATACATGTAAGAACATTTTTTTGACTTACAGCAGTCAAAATCTAAAGGTTAGATAATACTTAAGTATACAAAATATTGCAGTTTTTTCATTTTAATTATATAAATTAAATTTTTAAAATATTTTAATATTTCACTAGATATTATGATTCATCGTTTGAAAGATATCATATCAGAAGAAGAAAAATCAGAGAGATTGCTTAGTATTGAATTTTACCTTAAACAACACATTTGGGATCTCATTAGATGTAAAAAAAAGTAAATTTAGAAAAATGACTGTAAAATAATTCGAATTTTATATTTATATATTATATTTTTAAATCTAATGTAAAAATAGTGAAAGAAAATGTACATTTAATGTACAGTCTATGACAGAAAGGTTTTGACATCTACCGTAGGGGCTGTATTAGAGGAAGTAGTTTCGATTGTCTGGAAAATCTCCGCACAGCAGCTTGTAATGAAGTAGACTGTTCTTACCGCGGTAGAAATAGGGGTCGGGGATATTTCACAGAGGGGAGAATTTCTATGACGTACTTGACATGAGTAATGCGATCTGTATTCTTCTTTCACTTTCCATTTTATTAAACAGAAGACAATTTTATTTTTTATTATGCTCCATCGATTGCTCTTCTCTCTTTAGGATTTTTCGGAAGTGATTAATAGCATTGTCGTGGTAGAGATCCCCAAGATATACTGTATATACATGTATATATACACATGCATTTGTTTTAAGGTTTATACTGTTTTTTAATAGGTTGTTAATTCTTTTATATATAAAAATAATATCTTTGTACAACAAAAATTAATGAAAGTGGAACTTTGTCAGAGAGTACAAATGATTCTTGATTCACAATCAAAATATAATCAATAAGTTTTGTGATTGCTCAATGTAGTTCAGTCACAGTTAACTGATACATAGTTAACTGTGTACAATACACAGTTAACTGATACCAAATGATCTGACCTAATAACAACAGTGTTGTTATTAGGTCAGGTCATTTGGTTTTGTGATTGTAAGTTTATTACAATGTTATAATGAATAATAATAAAAAAAAATTAGATATAGTGCTTTGTATAAATTATATCTTTGTTATTTCTGTTTTCACATAACACTACACTAATTGAATAATAAACATTTTTTATAATAGGATAAAAATTATTTCTATTTATTTTCTAAAATGTTTGGGACCTGAAACATGAAATTATCTTTTGTAAATATAAAGTTTTAAATACTCTTTACAGTAGGATCTCATTTAATGCCAAGGTTTTCGTTCCTATAAATTATGAAACAATGTTAACTGAAAGCAAAAGTCCCATAGGTTTATTGTCAAAAATTGGGATTAAATACCTAGAGTGCTTTCTTGTACTAGAAGGATATAATATTTGGTAATTTTTCTAATCTAAACATTACTGTATTTTTCAATAATGGAATGAAATGAAATAAATGTATGATTTAATTGTAAACGTTTATATACACTGCTTCCAGTTATAATGCAGATTTGTGGAGTAGGGATCTGACCCATATTATAAGACAATTATGCTATAACTGACAGCTTAAGAATCTCTTTTAAAGGGACAGGGAATAGCAAAACCTGCAATATATCCAAATTTGCAGTATGAATGACAGCATTATATCTAGGGAGTATTATAGCAATTGTATATCATGTCTGATAATAAAAAAAACATTTTCTAATAAAAGATGGTTAGAATTTAAGATGTTATGTTTAAATTAATATTTTTAATACCAATTCTCAATCATTTGCCATCACTAAACAAAAGCTGTCACTCCAGGTCCAGTCACAGGTTGCCAACATTCCTGGTGGTCTGTTGAAGTGTACCATAATCAGTACCTTGGCAGAGACCTCAAATAAATTTTCTAGGGGTGTATTTCTAATTCGATCTTTGTTCTCTGATTAGAAAGCTGAAAGCATTTCTCTCTGGCCAGTCCAGCTGAATGTCCTATATTCTATATAGTTTTAATTTAATATATTCTTGATAGATAATAATATTATAATTATTTAACTAACTCTGCTTATAATTAAACTATTTTAAAATTCAACAAACTAGAGCACTTATTAGTAGTTTTACCTTATAAATGTTTTTAATTTATTGTAGCATTTATATTATACTTAACTAAGTGTTATATCCAAATCTGCAGTATAAATAATGGTATTATATCTGGGAAGCATTATAGCAAACAAAGGTAATCATATAAAATATGATTACTTTATTTGCTACAATGCTCATGATCAGTACCCTTGATGGAATTAACTGGAAAGTTGAAGGATTGGATTCAACAGTCCAGAACCAGATCCTCTAAAAAACTGGAAGTATTGAATCTTTATTGTAGCATTTATATTATACTTAACTAAGTGTTATATCCAAATCTGCAGTATAAATAATGGTATTATATCTGGGAAGCATTATAGCAAACAAAGGTAATCATATAAAATATGATTACTTTATTTGCTACAATGCTCATGATCATCAGTACCCTTGATGGAATTAACTGGAAAGGTGAAGGATTGGATTCAACAGTCCAGAACCAGATCCTCTAAAAAACTGGAAGTATTGAATCAGAATAGTAAGCTATTTCATTATCACACAGCCAGCTGAATTCTTTTTTTTGTAAAAGCAAAAGTCCTCTTCGGATTTCTTTTGGCTAACAAATACACAGCCATCAAGCTGAATTCTTTTTTTTGTAAAAGCAAAAGTCCTCTTCGGATTTCTTTTGGCTAACAAAAACCGGTACTAATGTAGGTCTTTCATAAAAGCGAAATGACACTAAGCAAACTTTTGTAAAGTGAAGATACTAGTATTTTATTGATTATTTTATTCTACTTATCAAAATCATAAGAATTGAATTTGCCAGCTCACCACTTATAAAAATGCTATACTGTTTGCAATAATATAAAAGCATGAAAAGTAAAAATTTATTAGTAAATTTGTTTATAAAATTTTATATAAAAATATAGACAGAGATTCAAATACTGGTAACTTTTACTTGTATTGTGTAAGAGGTATTTAGGTAAATTCATCTTTTATCATCATGAAAAATATAATTAAAATGAAGACTCAAACTTGATTTGAAAATTCAAATTTATTGTAAAGTTCAACTCATACTAAAAAATTTGTATGTTTGCACATCTTTGTTTTCTATAAATACTATAGATTTCCTATATTTTAAAGAGAAATATAAGAAAATAGAAGTTTATTCCATTTTAAACTATCTTAAAATCTTTAGTTTTGCTTACAACATAATAGTGAAATTATGCTGTAAGCAATTATGTTAAGATGGCCTTATGTTTTATGCTGAAAATGTTTTGGAAAATAAAAAAAAATTTATTAATTATGTTAAGATGGCCTTATGTTTTATGCTGAAAATGTTTTGGAAAATAAAAAAAAATTCATCCTATTAAAAATACTTTTTATTTTATATTTAGCATGTATGATATTTCCAAGTTATGAATAGATCAATTTATAACTTAATCAATGAAATGAAGCCCTATCATAAATCAAGGATTATCTGTATTTGATTAAGAATAATCTGTAACTGCTGATAATTGAGCTTTCTACTAATAAAGTTTGTTATGTAAAATGAATTACACATTCTAGAAATAATTGAATATAGTTATAATTAGTGAGATGAACTCTGATATCAAGTATAGCAAAAGCTAATTGTCTACTTTTGCTTAATCATCAGATGCTTGGATGGATACTCTAAGGTTATCTAAGATAAGATGAGATTCTATCTGGCCCATATATCTATGCCATATCCAGGTTTGATTATTTCAGCTTTTGACAGATTTAGCAATATGAAAAATAATATAGTGTGGCTTCTAGTATGTAAGATAGACTGTCATTTATAATAATAAATTAGAATATTGAAAATCAGATTGCAGAAATTATTATTGGTTGGAGAAAAAGAGGCGCACAGTTAACTGCAATTTTAGTATTCCAGGAACATCCATAAAACTGCATCATGCTGTTGGGAGAGGGAGCAGTGGGTCTCGTGCATAGGCACTGCGTAACTGCAGCACCCCCAATTTTTTTCGGTATATAAATATATTTATTAATTTATTTATATTTGCTTGTAATAATTAATTTTATCATCAACATCCCTATACAATTCTCTTATTTTGTATATAAAAAATAATAAGTCTATTTCGTAGCACTTAAGAAAGCAAAGGACACTAGCGGCAGTGTGTTTACCACAGGCTCATCTTGTATTCTGAGACATGCCAAAAGGCTGCTCCCCTGCCCCACCTTAATAGGTACTACAGGGTGAAAACGTCTGCGAGAATAATTTCGGCCTGCCACATGGATGAGGACTCGCCTAACGCCTCTTGATCTACAAGAATGAACGAAAAAATCTGACAGTTCGTCATTAACAAAACAAAAAAATCCGACAAACAGTCCGGTCTCTTGCCAGACAGATAACATTATGTATTGTACACTTCTTAGGAAGTCCAATGCAGCAAAAACTGATCCAGAGTCCAATTCAATCCACAAGCCCTGAAGACAGGTTTCAGTTCCATGCAAGTAAGAAGCAGCAGCAGTGGACAGACATCCTTGCAAAGCTGGCAAACAAAAACGCTGACAACGCAACACAGCAGATGACCGCACCCGTGCACCACTGCTGAAAGTCACACCGCCGGCACAGAGGGCACCACTAGTACAGATGTCAAGCACATCAAAACGGGTAGCTGGTGATAGACAATTTCACTGGACACAATACTCAGAGATGAAATAGTTAGGTAACAGTAATAGTAGTAGAACAAGAACGAAACACTGCAAGCAGATGATTGAGCTCTCTCTCGATGATTGCTGAGTTGGAAACAACAGGGAGCGGGCAGAGAGGAACCACAGCAATCTTGAGCAGGATGAAAACAAAGGGACACAAGACAGCACTACATAGCACAAGGGAACCGCTACGAATTTGAACAGGAATCAAACACAAACAGCACTGCGCTGCACTGCACTACACTGGAACTGGATGCTGGAGTTCCAGGTTTGGAGCATCCAGAACACATCCTCGATCACACTGAAGATGACCGCTGATCACTACGACTGGCACATCAAGAAGTCGAAACTGAAGATCAGCGGTCGTCTTCAGTGTGATCGAGGATATGTTCTGGTGCTCCAAACCTGGGATCCAGCTTCCTCTTCAAGTGGAAATCCAAGTACACAAAAAGTTTGGCACAAGCACAAACACAATAAAAACCACAAGAACGTACAAAAGAACACGACATGCCAACAGTTAGAGGCACAAGGAAAAAACAGCATGGAAGCACAAGGAGATCAATCCAGGGAAAAAACAATGGGAATGATCCCGTCCAGGAGGACAAAACAAAACGCAAGACAGTTATTCATAAAAAGTTTTGTATTAGACAAGAAGTCTGTCAAAAGGATGAAAATTGATTTGTTGTCAATCAGTTTATTCCTTTTACAGGATCAATTGTAATCGTCCTGAAGAATTCCTCTTTCAGCCGGTAAGCCCTCTCGCCACGTCAAGGAGGGCGCCCTCGAGATGGATAGTGACATGCGTGGATGCCAGTTATTAGCGGAAAGCGGCACTGTTCGTCGCGCAGTTCCACTGTTGTTTATATGCAGGTTGCGTCAGTTGTACCATGTCGTAGTGCTTATCGTGTTTATTCCGTCTCTCTAAATATTTGGATATTCAATTAAAGACATAACATTTTGAATTATACTAATTTTATCGACACTAAACAATATTTTAATTTTTATCATAATTTTGCTATTTTATCCAAATACTGTACATGTACATTGTATTTACAATGTGTACGCATCATGGTACACATATTTCGAAAGTTGCAGCATCTCTATGATTTCAAGTCAGGAGCCGCTCTTATGATAGAGAAGATAAATTAATACAGGTAATTGTTTATTTCTTTGTATTAACTAAATAATAAATAAATAAATAAACGAATGATGATAAATGATGTAGGGAAGGGAGAAATGAAATCATGATGTTACATTGTAAAAAATTTGATTTTTGCAACCATTGTAATTTTTTAATTTCGAGAAATTAGTAAAAATTATAGTTTAATTATTAAATAACAGATGGCGCCACGTTAGTCTAAATTTAAATTATTAATCAATCAATATCGTTGTTATTAATCTAATAAATGCTGGCACCATAACATAATTAAAAAATAATAATCGTTAATTTGTCATTTAATTCAAAAATAAGTCTCTAGGAGTATGATTTAATAATAATTGGATTTTGGAGAACTCATCGGGGAGAACTTCCCATCTTTCGAATAGCATATGTCCAAATTTTTGTGCCGGTCCGCTTATTAGAACTATAGAGAGCTGTGACTAAGAAAACTAATTATAACCACACTGTATATCAGTGATCGGCAACCTTTTTTACCGCGAGTCAGACTTTAGTAAATTATTGAAGATTCACATTTTGGGTTCGGGTCACTTAATACAGAAAGTTAAAAAAATGGTGGTAATAAAACTTAATTTCAAGAGTAGGAACATTTATTTCAAAATAAATCATACATCATTCTGATTAGATCTATATAAAAAATATTTTTATACAAAATCAAAAGATAAGGTAATAATGAAAAAAATCATAAAGTTGAACTAATAACAACGTAAAAAAACCAACGTACTGTCCGTCCAGCTTAGCCGCGACCATTGACGCAAGTACGCGTGCGCTAACTGAACAAACATTTATTTCAAAATAAATCATACATCATTCTGATTAGATTTATATAAAAAATATTTTTATACAAAATCAAAAGATAAGGTAATAAACATAATGAAAAAAATCATAAAGTTGAACTAATAACAACGTAAAAAAAACCAACGTACTGTCCGTCCAGCTTAGCCGCGACCATCGACGCAAGTACGCGTGCGCTAACTGAAATCCAACTTAGCCGCGACCATCGACGCAAGTACGCGTGCGCTAACTGAACGAGTCCAGTGACAAAATAGGGATGATAGCTTCGCACATGGATGTTTTCAAACGCTAGATAACTGAAGTTGAATGTAAGTTTATTGTAATGTCGAATGCTAGTTTCGACGTTGGAAATAGATCTGTTAACGAACATAATCCGTTCAAAGACAATGTTCGTTATCCGAATTGTTCATTAACCGATGATCCATTTGCCATAGGTTTTTATGGGAATTTGATTAATTCGTTCCGGAGACCCCAAAAAACATAAATAAATAATTATATAATTTCTTATTACGTTTATTTATATGTAATAATAATAATATATACATACATAATCTTGCATTTTCATCTATATGTTTTTATTTTCCGATAAAGAATCTGTCCAATATCGATTGCTTTTCTCTCGTTATGATTTTTCGGAAGTGATTAATAGCATTGTCGTGGTAGAGATCCCCAAGCCTTATTGACCTCAACCTAGTATGGGTGCCATTCTAAGACCAAAAAAATCATATTTCGGAAGTGATTAATAGCATTGTCGTGGTAGAGATTCCCAAGCCTAGTGATCTCAACCTTGTATGGGTGCCATTCTAAGACCAAAAAATTGTAAAATCTTCATTAATAGCATCGTCGTGGTAGAGATCTCCAATCTTGTTGACCTTAACGATTATGGGGTATTGTTGTGGTAGAGATCCCCAAGCCTATTGACCTTAACCTGGTATGGTGCCATTCTAAGACCAAAAAATTTGTAAAATCTCTCTCTTACCTTCTTTAATAAATATTTGATTTGTTTTACGTTGTCTCCGAGTTCAAGCACCAAAAAAATTGTAAAATCTCTCTCTACCTTCTTTAATAAATCTTTGATCTAAAATATTATAAAATCCCTCTCTTACCTTCTTAATAAATCTTTGATGAAACCAAGCCTATTGACCTTAACCTGGTATGGATGCCATTCTAACACCAAAAGTCTAAAATCTCTCTCTTACCTTCTTTAATAAATCTTTGATTTGTTTTAATAATCAACCTGGTATGGGTGCCATTCTAAGACCAAAAAATTGTAAAATTAACCTGGTATGAGTGCCATTCTAAGACCAAAAAATTGTAAAATCTCTCCAATCTGGTATGGGTGCCATTCTAAGACCAAAAAATTGTAAAATCTCTCTCTCTCTTCCCTTTAATAAATCTTTGATTTGTTTTATGTTGTCTCCGAGTTCATTTTAATCAGGAAAAACTACTGTTCTTCCATCCTTACCCATAAGTCCACAAAGGTGCGAGGCCTAAGCCTGTCATTCCGTTAGGTTAGTTAAGCCGAAATATCCTCATGGAATATTTTTATCTGGCGGCGGCCACTTATAGAGCCGCTATCATCACAGGCTGACCAACATCCATGATGGGGTCAACCGGAAGATTGAAGGATGGGTTTCAACGGGCCGGTACCAGATCCCTCCTGAAAAATTGGAGAAGTGGGACCCCCGGATCCTCCAGAATGTTAAACCACAGTTTTACCACGCAGCATTGGGCTGACCTATCATTCCGTCAGTCCGCGAGTCCCACAGTTTGTTCTGTGAAGTGTTCGTTATCTGAACATGTGTTCGTAAAACCAATGAGGTGTTCGTTATCCGAACATGTGTTTGTTAACCGAACATAAAAATCGGGAAAAACCACTGTTAGTTCCATGAGGTGTTCGTTATCTGAACATGTGTTCGTTAACCGAACATAAAAATCTTTTAAAAAGTGTTCGTTATCCGAACTGTTCGTTAACCGATCACCCACTGTTATTTAACAGAACTTAATATAATATTAATTCAATAATTTTTATCTAATAAAATACTATCCTTTCGCGTTTGGACTCATCCACCTTAGCTAGGCGCGGCTTTCGTAGACGGACAGTAATCAAATTCTTTGGCGGGTACGTGACACGCGGATTATGTGTTGCCGACCCCTGCTGTATATAAAATATTGTCCGAGAAATTTCCCATGTCGGTGTTCGATGTTAGAAACCTAATTATTTCATTTTGTTTCATTAATTTATTGTTAAAATTATTAGTATTTCAGTTTTTACTAAAATCATTCACATTCAATAATGTGAATTTTAATTTAATAAATTCGAAATTAAAGGCTAGATCTCATAGGCGTAAACTCGACGTAAATACGTCGGCGAATCAACGCTGATGGAGTCACTTCCTGTATATTGCTAGACGCTGCGTCGTTACGCCAGGCTGGGTCTCACAGGCGTAAAACGCGACTTCAGTACGCTGATGTAAATGCGTTGCGCACGAAACGTCGAGCGTACCGATGTTCAGACAGAAAGCGTACGACGCGACGTGAATAAACGATGTCGTTTAGCTATTGGCTAATTACTGTGACATCATTTGAAGTCAGCTGATTCTACATGGATAGCAAAACTCAAAAACTTATTTATCGATGGCTTCATTTATAAATTTATTGAATGTCAAGGCTTTGCAGTGGCAAAATTCAAAATTTAAAAGATCTGTATAGATGGGTGGTATATATCGTTTCAGAGAGCAACAAAGATTCAACAATCAAATTAAAACAATCTCTTTTCTGATTGGACGAATGGCCAACGTACTCTTTGCGCAGCGCATAAAGTTGAAGAAAAATCATCTCTGGCGTAACGACCCAGCGTCTAGCAATATACAGGAAGTGACATTATCAGCATCGACGTTTTACGCCTGTGAGACCCAGCCTTAACTTTATGCGCTGCGCCAAGAGTACATTGGTCATTCGTCCTATCTGAAGAGAGATTGTTTTATTTCGTAATTCAATATGGCGACCAGCGTCTAGCAATATACAGGAAGTGACATCATCAGCATCGACGTTTTACGCCTCTGAGACCCAGCCTTAACTTTATGCGCTGCGCCAAGAATACATTGGTCATTCGTCCTATCTGAAGAGAGATTGTTTTATTTCGTAATTCAATATGGCGAGTAGAGACGATTCCATATGCACGTTCAATAATGAAGTATTTCTTGAAGAAATTAGAAAATTTTACTACTGCAAAACCATGACATTCGATAAAATGAAACCATCGATAAATAAAATAGTTTTTGAGTTTCGCTATCCATGTTGAATCAACTAACTTCAAATGATGTCACAGTAATTAGCCAATAGCTGAACGACATCGTTTATTTACGTCGCGTCGTACGCTTTCGGTCTGAACATCGGTACTCTCTACGTTTCTGTGCGCGACGCATTTACTTCAGCGTACTGACGTAAATGCGTCGCTCACGAAACGCCTGTGAGACCAGCCTTAAATTAACTTTCTTGATGAAAAATTTCTTATAATCCCTCTTTATAAATATATATATGTTTTTTGTGCGCGACGCATTTACTTCAACGTACTGACGTAAATGCGTCGCGCACGAAACGCCTGTGAGACCAGCCTTAGATTAACTTTCTTGATGAAAAATTTCTTATAATCCCTCTTTATAAATATATATATGTTTTTCAAAATTTCACGTTTTAAAGACATTAAAAATAGTTCATAATTATTAAAATTGAAATTATTATTATTTACCTACACTGACGGAAAAAAAAATCCCAACACCAAGAAAGACTTGTGTTAGATAAACAAAATTTGGTAAGCGTGTTTATACATCTGAAAGATGACATCGATTCAAATTTCGCGCGCGATCTTTTTTTCATGATATTTCTAACATTACTTCTTTTCCTTCAAATATTTCATCGAAAATTATGAATTATTAAAAAAATAATTTATAAATTAACCGGAATATATATCCTACTTATAAACATTCGAAAATACGTGATATACGTTTAAATTAAACTAGTTTGTTGGTTGGAATTTCGAAATTATACAAAACGTAAAAATTAAAAGTAGCGAAACCTGTGTGACGTATCATGATACGTCATCCACATAAGGAAATGTTCGGATAAACTCGGCCAACATCGGCGCCCGATTGGATCTTAAAACTTACGTACGACGGGCGTTATATACTATTAGTACTTCCAGTACTGTGGTGAGCGCACGCTCGCGTACTGAAATCTTCACTTCGCATGCGCTCAGTGACTTTATTTTCGAAAATTTCCGTTTCGAAGATTGTTATTGATAAAATGACATAAAAGGTATATTTTATTTTCAGGTGAGTGATAAAATTTAAAACTTTTTTAAATTGTTAAGATAACATTAGAAAAAATAATTAAATCGAACCGTTTTTAATGTAGCTTACTGATATAGTTTTTAAAAATTGCATACATTACAAAACCCAGCAAAAATGTTACCGATCGACAGGGGGTTGAGACAAGCAAAATATCCCTAATGAACTAGGGGTCAAATGTCAAGGATTAACGAGATATATAGGCTAAAATTTTCACAGTGCATACGATTTGACATTGTGCTTCGTCTCGCTACGGTGTGCGGCGCGACGCGTCCCGTTCCTGTGCTCTGCTACCTATGACGCCAGTGAAACTTTTAGCCTCTGTATCTCGTTAACCTTTGATCTTTGACCCTTAGTTAATTAGGAATATTTTGCGTGTCTCAACCCCCTATCGACCGTGAGTTTTTGCAATGCATGCAACTATACCATCATTGCTATATTCGGAATAACGTCATTGTTGTTTTCATCACTTCGCATTCTCTACCAGATAATGAATGTCGGTTTAATGAAGGGAAAAAATATTTATTTTTAAATTTTTAACGACGAAACTCGAAATTTAACAATACTTGTTTATATTTTTTAGAAATAAAAAGTTAATTTTTAGCGAAAGCGAATGTTATCGGGGAATACATCTATCGAAACGGTTCCGATTTATTTGAATTTTGGCATTTTATCCTGTGATTTTTTGGTTTATCTCGGGGTGTCGATATTACAATCGCGAGGTGGTGGATGTAAACTTCCTGTTTGGTGTATCAAAGGTCCTCTGAACGCTCTAAAGAGCAGCAGCGACAACAATGCCTTAAATCAATCAGAGCGAAAACAAAATCGGTTATTAAGGTGGGCTACTGTCTGAAATGAATTACGATTTTACAGACCATGAAATCGCCCGTGTAGTGTGAACTCTTGATTTTGTTCGTATTTTTATATATATACAGTCGTCCTAATCAAAAATAGTGCGAATTCTAGACGTTGTTTACACTCAACCGCTTCACTTTTCCCATTTAAAAAACCAAAAATAGAAGAAAATACAAAAAAATCTGGTTTTGCCAGGGATCTGTAGTCGAGCGTAAAACTTTACGCTAGGAAAGAAATCAGTGAGGGATATATACATAAATATTTTATTATTACTTAAATTCGAAATATATCACTTTCATTATTTCGCGTCGGAATACTTTGAACCGGCCCTGATAATTATTAAGTAACTTCAAAATTTAGGATAATTTACAAAAAAAAATTATATATTCGCGACGATTATTATCCCAACGTTAAATGCGTAACAGTAGATATATGTATTCATCCAGATGCCGATAAAATGAAACCAGTTTTGTTACTACGCCAATAGGCTGGAAAATAATTTTCAACGGATATACAAAATGTAAAATGATATTTTATTAAGTATACAGCGCTAAGTTTCGCGTATAAATTACCATACTTTTATTTTAGATATATATATAAATAATAAAGATATTTTTATACAAAACAATTGGTGCGAAGTGAGGTCGACGTCCTATTCGTAAAGTACTGTATGCGCCGTTTCGATTCGACGACCTTGAACTTAGATAAATTCACCTTTCCAGAAATTATTGTCATCTCTACAGAGAATGACTCAGAAACATTTCCGGAGTAGTCATTTCTAATTTCGCACGACTTCAAGAAGATTCTACGTAAATGTCGTTTAAAATGAGTCTTTCTCGACAGATGTTCTCAAACTGTCTTCGAGCTTCGTTGTTATTAAAATTTGGTCGGGTGTTTATCGAGTCTACACCTTAACTTCCGCCATGCAAAGTGGAATACCTACGCTTGTGGATCGCCCACCGTAAAGTGAAGAACTAGATACTCCCACCTTAGTCTGTTTTACCTTAAAACGGAACATTTTTGGTCTTTAAAAAGTTAAGGTCGAAGATTTATCGAGATTGGAGGTCGGTTTTTTCTATTGTCATCGATACTCCCACCTTAGTCTGTTTTACCTTAAAACGGAACATTTTTTGGTCTTCTTTAAAAAGTTAAGGTCGAAGATTTATCGAGATTGGAGGTCGGTTTTTTCTATTGTCAGTTTTGGGTGTTTCCCCGTCTTAGTTTAATTGAGAACGGTAATTGTTTCTTTACAGGATCTACGCCCTGCAGCACCGAATTAAAAGAGCTATTATTATTATTCCGGAAATAGAGACAATGCTTTAAAATGTTCGACTCTTAATTTTATCATTACGTCATTTTCTCCGAGATTAATAATGTTTCGACCTTCCCGAGTTATCGAAAGACGTTATCGGAACAAAATAGAATTACCTGATTTGACCCAATTTGACCAATAATAATCGATGTATTATATATTAATCTCGAGCCAGAAGAGCGAGAAAATTTTCGATAAGATTACGATATCGCGAATTTGTTTAATTATCTTCGATTGATAATTAAAATATTTCGAGCATTCGGCTAGAAGTTTATATTCTTTTCAACTCGTCACATCCAACCTTGGCAGCTTTTCTCGATGACGTAATACTAGAAGAATGTGTAATTTCTTCAAAACTTAAAAAAATTTAAGTGTACTTTTTATTGGATGGCTCCCTCTAATGGCCAGTTTCAGCAAAAGCGTAGCAGCCGATGTGGGAGAGTCACGTGGTATAATACTCGATATTGAGGTACTACACTCTTTTTATTAATTATTAGAAGCTGGTAATAACACTCATTAACATAAATGGGATACGTCTAGCCACTAAAACAATGTCAATTTGCTATATTGTCGAAATTATGTTCGCGTCCGCCATGTTGGTGGGATGCCTAACTAATGTAACGGACGGCTTGTTTTTTTCTAACATTGAGGATGCCATCTCCAGCCGATTAACTTGATCTTAATTAATCATATTTAATTTATACATAGGTTTTAAAGAAAACTACCCATTAACGTTTCAAGAAGCGGATCTTTTTCATATTCATAGTCATTTCCTATTTTAAGTTAGGTGATAAGCTGTCAAATTAAATATTGATATTATACTTAGCCATATGACGTCACTTGTCACCGAAAGAATAAAAAACGGATTTCTTCTTTTTTTAAAGAAAAGTTTCCAAATCTGGAAACGATTTAATATTTATGAAAATATTTTAAAAAGCCACTAACGCCATCAAAATTAGAGATATCCAACAGTTTCCCTTAAGCAAACTGAATAAATTTCGAGAAGAAAAAGGCGATTATTCGAAGAAGTCTAACTTTAATCTCGGTGCTGCATTTTTCTTTTATGTTTTCTATTCGTCTTGAAGGGGAAACGGGATTTATCCGCTCATTTTTCTTCCCGTTCATCAGTGATGTTATTAATATTTAAAATCTCCGATTTGGGACACGCCTTTAAGAGAGTTTGGTCACGAAACTCCCTTATCGAAGAATTATCCGATGTCTATTCGACGAAGTCGCTCGGAAGACGGAGATATTTCCGTTATTATCCAGAAATATCCGTTTTTTCCCTCTTATTCATTTATCGATGAGATTTTAATCAAGAATGAGATGTGAAAATTATTTTTTTCTCTTATTACGGCCATTTAGGAATATATTAGGTAAGCTTTCTTTAACTACCAAATTATCATAATTAAGTTTTCCTATGATAATTTTATTAGTTATACTGTGAATCGGCTGAATTTCTAAGTTTATCAAATATTTTTAAAGATAAAATTCGCCATTTTCTTTATTTTACAATTAAATTTTGAAATTTTCGGTCATAAGTTCAAAAAATTGTGCAGGCAAAAACTCGACCTCTTTCTTATGTATCATTGAAATTTCTAAAATAGTGGATATAATTATACAGTGGACGGATTCCCATACAACGCGGGGGATACGTTCCGCGTTATACGAGACAAGCATTATCAGACCATTTTTATACAAATTTCAACTTATCTCGCACTAATCTCACATTGCTAACGAGATGTGCGTTAGTTTCGAATATAATATTATTGTTTGTAGAGTGTTAATTAACTTATTTTAAAGAAAGTTTCTTTTAATAAAGAAAAACGCATTATCAGACCATTTTTATACAAATTTCAACTTGTCTCGCACTGATCTCACATTGCTAACGAGATGTGCGCTAGTTTCGAATATAATTTTATTGTTTGTAGAGTGTTAATTAACTTATTTTAAAGAAAGTTTCTTTTAATAAAGAAAAAAACAAAATTGAATACCGGTAACTAAATTAAAAAAAAATATTATCTACAAGTAGATCCCGTATAATACGGACTCCGAAAAGGCGGATTCGTATAACCAGACGAAAAAGTAGCTAAAGTTGTCATGGAAACGAAATAAACATTGTTTGGTTTTTAACCAACGGATATTATAAGTAACAGATAAGTAACGTTGAAAAAAATTTATCCTACGCGTTATATGGAATTGTTTATAGCTTTGTATGAATACTAGTCGCGGTATAGGGGAGTTTACTGTAATTTAGCATTCGAGTTAAATAAGTCTACCTTGATATAAACTACATAACTTGGATAGAAACGAGAGAGATGTAAATGACCAAGTTGGAAGTATTGCATAGGCTCTCGGAAAATGAAACAGTTTAGGATTATCAATTAATCTTGACCTTATTAAATATTTTTCGTATGTCTTATGAAGAAATTTCTATTGGTAAACAGTCTCATTCACATACAACAATCCAATCCTTGACCTAGTCTTCTGTAGTGATGTAGCGATTCTTTATATCCCACCAAAGCAAAGGTGAAAGGTCGAAATATAACCGGGTCAATAGTCCGGTTTTCTCTCGATATAACATATTAAATAACAAATGCGGTATATTTATCCGTGTTTAGAGCCCATGCTTTACATTATTCGATTATTCTCCAGTTTAAAAGTAATAATAAAATCTTAATAAATAGACATTAGGAAGAATTCAGAAATTATTCAACGCGCTACATTAACTTAGAAGTGTCCTAATGACATTGGGTCATTTTGTCCTACTAAACAGGTGTGGCGAGTGATGAGAAAAGGTCGTCTTGTCTTACGACAAAAAAAAGAACACGTTCCTATTTAGGTCACGGTTTCGGAAAAAAACAGTAGCGGTGGAAACTTTGAAGAATGGACCGTCACTATGAACTCATGATTACAAAACATATGGAACACGAATGTTTTTAATGGCAAAGAAATGATATCCTCTACAAACAAATATTCACAAAAACTCGATACGCTGGCTTTAATTCGACAGGATATCCATTGTCCAAGGTGAAAGTACCGAATCTCAATAATCATTGTTTATTTTTGCTATTCAAACAAAGATGGTGTAATGATCTTTGCTCATATATTTCATACGTAAATTTGGAGAAGATAGAATAACGTATTTCAAGTATTTAATAAAGTAAAATAATGTTAGTTTTCTTCAATAGATTTAATATAATTTTAATAAAATAATCTGCAATGATAAATTTTTTTGATTTTGATTTACGTTGAGATTTTTCTGATATTTTAAAAGGTCACTTGTAACTAGGATTTTTTATTGGATCAGTGTAGAAACATGATATTAAATTTTATTTATAATAGTATATAGAAACAGTTGGATTGCGTATATAAAGTATATGTGCCGTCATTCAAAAATAATTTTAAATAAATTACTGTAATATTTTACAGATCAGATAAGTTTTTAAAGAATATTTATCATTTATGAATAAGTTAATCATTTAATTTTGTATATTATAGTTATAGTACAGCATGCAATATTTGGATTATGTCTTCTTCAAATTATTGTTACGTTGTTACAGACTATAAACAGACTATTTTTAGTTTGTATCGCAGTTTGAAGTTTTCCCATCTTAATAATGCTATACAACAGCAGTTCTCACCAGCGGTAGGCGAGACATGACTAGTGTTACGTGTATAATCTTAACTTCCTATTTATACTGGATGGCTCTCTCAATGTTAGAAAAACGAAGCCATCCGTAACATTGGTTAGGCATCCCATCAACATGGCGGAAGCGAACGTAATTTCGATTATATAACCAAATTGACTTTGTTTTGGTAGCCGGACGTATTCCATTTATGGGCTGGATTCTGCTTTTCACGGAATTGCCAAATGTGATACCAGTCGATAGATCTCATCAAACTGGTCAAAAATTATAATAGAACCCTGGGCGAAAGCGGCATCGATTAGAAGATATTTCGAAAAATTTATCTCAATTGGTAAATGAACCATGTACTGCTGCCATATTGAAGAAGTAAAACGTCACGTGACCATCATCGTAATGACGAAAACCTGCTATATGTGGGTTATGATTTTATGCTGAAATCCATAAGTTACTTATGCAATTTATGGATTTATATATTATATATACATTAATATACAATATATATTTGCATCAAGATGTATAATTACATCATTTTGAAAGTGTTCTTGCCAAGGAGTTTGAATTTATTCTTGCGCGATCCCTTCAATATATATTACAGTAAACTCCCGTATAAAGTGCTCTCCTATAATACAAATTCATATAACAAAATCGCTCTTCTATAACACGAATTCTTGTAATTTTACATCTTGAAAGTGTCGGGCAAGACATTGTCTCTTTCAAGATGGCGTCGCTTTGTTGTGATAAGACTTTTTTCATATATCTACTTATCGGTTCCGTTTTCGCGATTGATTTATATACCGATTTAATATTAGTAATACGATTAAAAATATTATGCAAAAATCTCGGATTCCGTGAAAAGCAGAATCTTCCCGATTTATATTAGTAAGTGTGTTGACTCTCCCACTTCGGCTGTTACGCTTTTGCTAAAACTGGCCATTAGAGGGAGCCCTTCAGAGGGTATTAATTTTAAAATAAAAAGAATTATCGTTGATAAAAAAATCGCATCAAAATTATTTATATAATTACATTTTGTTTTCGATATCAAATTATATTTTTATATATAAAAAAACATTTTATATTATTGATAGAACTGTATAGATAAAAAGTATATTAATTGCAGTTTTATTTGTTACCAACTATAAAAATTTCACTTTGTTTTACTTTTAGGCTATGGCCAAGAATAGCAATATTTTTATTATATTCTATACATTTATAATTGCCACAAGTTGCCAGGAATATGGGTTTGAATCTTGTAACGCATCTACTGATCGTGTAGAGGTGAATCCGGATGCTGATGTGATTATTGGAGTAATACTTAACGTGCACGATTCGGGTGAAGGCGTATACGGATGTGGTCAAGTAAATTCTGAAGGATTAGCCATATTCGAAGCCATGAAATGGTTTGTTTCCATCCTTAATCAAAACACGGGTCTAGTGAACGGTTTTCCAGTTTCCGATTCTTTTATACCCGGAATTAAAATCGGTAAGTTGATGGAGCATTATAGATATCTGTAACATTTATATAATTTAGAAGGAATTGAATTTTTAAACTTTCATTTTGATAGGATTGACAGTTTACGATAGCTGCCATCATGGAGATTTAGCCATCCAACAGTTGACACAGTTATTTCCCATACTTAAATCGGGACCGAATTCTTGCAGTTTTGTAACAAATATGACTATTCCACTTATAGGTAATCCATGTTTATTTAATAACAATTGCTAAATTTTTGGATATTCATGAAATTTAATTGCAGGTGTAATCGATGGAACAAAATCGCATCAAGTAGTGCTTCGAGTGGTGGAATCGATTCAAGATTATTACTTAATTCACCTACCATTAGAACATCCTTACGTTTCGGCCGATTATTTGTCAAAGGCAAGTTTTCTGGTTATATTATTGTTAATTTTGGCATTCTATCGATATAAACCCTTATGAATATCTAAATAGATGATAAAAACAATTTACTGTACTAGTTTCGCTCATTTAATTTAAATTCAAACTTCTTTTTTATTGGATAAAGTTCGAAACAAAATCGGGTTTTCATGACATCTTATCTTTACCATCGCTTCTTGATTCGGGTCAACCTAATATGATATATGATATCAAGTAGTATTTAACTGGAGGAAAAGCCAGGTTCGCAAAATTCTCTAATTGCTTACCTCTCGGCGTGGAAAAATCTCTCGATGATAAAAAAATAAACTTTGAGCAAATAACAGAAAAAAATAAAGCGATAGATGAATAAATCTGGTTTAATTAATTCATGAATTTATTACTGTGTATATAGAGTTCAATGGAATCTATGGTTAGTGGAACTTTGAATGGTGATTATAGAGAAGTACCCATTAATATAAACATTTTGAAACTGAAGGAAGTGTTATAAGAGAGTTAGAATAAATAATAATGCCGACCACATTTGAATGGGACAATCAAAAATTGTGAAAGAAGAAGAAAGGAAGTGTTATAAGAATTGTAATGGAGGAAAAAAAATTTTTTTAATTGTATTTCGACATAACAAAAACTTATACTCTACGTGTATTACCGAAGATCATTTCATTGTTTATAATAATAATAGTAATTTTTTTTTAATTTTATATACAGTATTCAGAAGTTTCTGATTGATACACCGTTAGACAATATCTAGATCAGCATATACTGATCTAGATATTGTGTGAGACAGGCTAGTACAGTATATATACGGCACACTTTTTTCAACTAGCTTTTTCCTTTTTGTGAGTACCTGTTTGTATCGCTTATCTTTTATTATAAATAGCGGAGGAAGTTATAGAGCTGTTATCAATTCTGGATTATATTTTAGGAAATGAAGAAGGGAGGGGTTTTGTAAAAACAAATGGCCAGAATGACTGGAGGTTATTCTAATATTATAAGGAAATTTTATAGAACCACTATGATCAAAATAAACTATTTATTTTCTACAAGGTTTACAATTTTCAAATATAAGAGTTTCATATTTTTAAAAACGAATCAAATTTAAGTTTTATGAGTTACGAACATGACTCTCTTATGTTAGTTTTATGTTAAATTATTTTATATGTCTATCTGTGGATGTTTAAAATTCATCCTAATTATTATGTTATTGTTTATATTATTTCATGTTGAACTATGTTGTAAATAATGTCTTTTCATTAATTTATTATAAATTTTTTCGCGGTACACCTACGCTCTCGGCATGGCCTATCAGTATACCACGGCCACTGGTTGAGAAGCACTGATCTAAATTGAGAGAATTGCATCGTGGACGAGCGGTAGCTTTTCACTTGAAGAATCTGAATAGAAGTTTAGTTAGCTTATTTTCAGTTTTTATACCGCCGAATATTCGTCAGTAGGCTAGTTAGAAAGCTTATAAAATAGGCTGGTCAAATTCACTATGGGATCGGCAGATGCACTGAAATATAGGGTTCAAATTGGTCTTCCTTCTTTTCTAGTTTATTCGATTTTCCGACTAGACGGTTACTAACGGAAGCAATTCCAGAATTCACGCTGAGAACACCCGTGGTAGAACCTTCTCTTTTTTATACCATTTTGTAAATGGAGATAACCAAGTTGCGGGGTTATTCTTGCGCCCACCACTGACTCTTGGTGGGCGCAAAGAATACTCACACCCGTAGGAAGATCGGGTTAAGGATGAGTTCAACAGATCAGGTTCAGATTTCATTAGAAAAAATCTGGAGGTGTGAGATTTGGAACTTTAGACCCAGATTCTTCGGGTGACAAACCAACGCTTCGCCACGCGACAATCTGTCCGACCTGGGGTGTGGGATCAGCTAGCAATTGAAGGATAATGATCCACAGGCCGAATATGAACGTATCTTTAAAAATATCAGAGATATCCGGATTCTCCAAAGAGAAAGCTATCATTCTTCCGAGTAGCCAACTAGTTCACGTATGGACAAGACCTATTCTATATATTCTGTAAAAAAATAACGAATGGGACTATAGATTCGATCTCAAACTTTTCAAATGTGAACCACCACATCTTCACTCCGCTATTCTCAACCTAACAAAACAGTCGTCTTATATTCTTCGAACACTAACATAAAATCGGTAGATCTTCATACAATAAACTTTATTTGGTATTCGAAAAATTTAACGAAATTTCTGTAGATTTAAATTTACAATAATTTTTATATTTAAAACATTACTATCAATACTATAAAATAATACAAAAATAAAATTGTAATATTTACTATAAAAAATAAATAAGAATGCAACTTTAAATATCGGCGTGTCCTACTTTTTAAAATCAATATATTGATTCCATAGATCTACCGAAATTTTGATAATGTTGGTACGTCAATACCGAATCATATCTCTTTCTACAGAATGTTTTGTTGTTTTTAGATGAATTTAATCCTCTGCATCAGATTGTTCTCTAGATCAGATCTATAGTATCCGTTGATCGGAAGGATTTTATAATATACTGACCAATGACAATAATAAGTGCCGTTTTATAGAGTGGAAAATAAAACTACAGTATATAATATAGTGTATGGAAATATTATAATAGTGTCCCAATAAAACGGAATTTTTACCCCAGAAATTTTAATAATGATCTGTTTTGTTTAATCCTCCAATAACATCATAATTAATTGCGAATTTTAATTATGAAAAGGATTAAAGTATTCATAATTTTGTTTGAGTCGAGGATCTGACGGACAGACTTACTAATAATAATTATAGTAAGTCGGGGGAAATATGGAAAAAATTTCTTTTAACCTGTTTAAAATTAGAAATAAAATTCATTTGTCAGAATAAGCTACGATTATTAAAGTAATTTTCAAAATAGGATACTTTCAAAAGCATGGATATCAGGTCATCTCAAAAGTAATTTAGGTTTTAGTATTAAGTTTCGAAAGGGTATAAAAGATAAATCTCTCGATAATTTAATCAAGTATTTACGATTATTAAAGTAATTTTCAAAATAGGATATTTTCAAAAGCATGGATATCAGGTCATCTCAAAAGTAATTTAGTTTTTAGTATTAAGTTTCGAAAGGGTATAAAAGATAAATCTCTCGATAATTTAATCAAGTATATGTATGTTCTCCATTTGAATCAATAACACTCTTTTAATGTTGCGAAAGCTTTAAAAATTCATGTTTAGACAAGCTGAGACAAGTTTGAACAAATACAATATAAAAAAGACATTACTTTTGGGATGATTTAATGATTCTAAAAGATTGATATTTAAAAAAATGGTGTGCGAAGTGCCATATTCTCCAAAGTATCCGATAATATAGCATTTCACATGGATAAAGTATATGCTTCAACATTCAAAATACTTTTAAACCTCAAAATAAACATGGAAATGAATAATATGATAAAATTAAGAAATTATACAGCATATAAAATAAATTTTATTTATTTGAAATACAATAACATTCAAAAACCAGTACTATATGCTACGACATTCGTTTTGACATACGGACGGCCAGCCGTATGATCCAATACCGAACATTTTTAAATCTGGGATCCCGAAATGGTCCCTATAATATGCATAAATTTCATTCAAATTGGGTAATATTTACGCGAGCTATTGCAAGAATAATATGCAATTATCAATCTCTTTATTACGTCAGTAATATTGAGTCAATATTATTGACGTAACAAAGGAAAAGACATTATTGACTCAGTGTTGAACATTTTTAATAAATATGGTTCTCCAATAGACCTCAATAACTGACATACATGAATTTCATCCAAATAGGATAAAATTATCATATTTGCGATAATATTTACGCCTGTCATTATGTTTCCAGATAGATAATAGACAAATGGTTGGACCAACCTAATTCATATATCTTTTTATTCTATTTTGGAATGGAAAGAATCAAAAAATAAGTATTTAAACAATTTAATGAAAAATGGAGGAAAACCCGATGCAACATATGGGCGCATTCCAAACCTCAACAACAAGTCATCAATGATTACTCTCTTTTGAAGTCAGAAATAACTCAACATCAGCTTGTTTCTGTTTAACGTCGTTGTTTCTATTTGACGATGATAATGATTGTTACACTCTCTAACTTTTAAAATTTTATCACCTAGCACGAACTACTTTTTCTGCGAAGTTAGAAAACGGTGTAAACCGATGCTAAAGAACTGTTTTTTCTGCGACGTTAGGAAACGGTGTAAACCGATGCTAAAAATTCATCGCAATCTAGAGGTGGTGAGTGTGTTGACATCGGTTTACACCGTTTTCTAACGTCGCAGAAAAAACAGTTCCTGCTAGATGATAAGATTTTAAAAGTTAGAGAGTGTAACAAATCATTATCATCGTCAAACAGAAACAAGCTGATGTTGAGTTATTTCTGACGTCAAAAGAGAGTAATCATTGATGACACTGTTGAGGTTTGGAACTCGCCCTATTATCTAATATCAATCGAATTTTCCAAATTCAAATTAATAACCAACACTAAGCATAATGCGGCATTCAAAATAGCATAATCATTGATGACACTGTTGAGGTTTGGAACGCGCCCTATTATCTAATATCAATCAAATTTTCCAAATTCAAATTAATAACCAACACTAAGCATAATGCGGCATTCAAAATAGCAAAATGACTACAAGGTGTATTCACATCTGTCCTTCCCAATTTTGATTCTGAATGAAAATCAATTAAAGATATTATAGTAAACTTTCGAAGGTCGTGACGGCAGTCGCCTGATTTTCAGGCAGCAATCAATGGCGAGGAACTGAAGGTGTCTTGTCAACTGTCATTCACCTCTGACATCGACTGCATGCACATGTGTAGACCGCGCACAGCCCTTAAATTATTTTACTAATTTAAAATAAGCGTTATTTCTTATTTGTATCAATGCGGCGTATCTCCGACTCGCTATTATTAAAAAATTTGCACGATTTTAAATCTTTATTAAAATGATTAAATGACATTAAATAATTGCGACAGTATTTTAAAATAAAAATATTTATTTATCTCATAGTTTTCTTTATAATATGCATTATTATTATTAATTATGATAGCGTCGAATAATTATTATGGGATACAAATTAAATTTTCAGTTTTATTTTCGATTTTATTAAATTAATAAACTAAAACTTATACTACATAAAATTTTACATTTTTAATTACGTTTTTAATGTATAATTAATTTTCTAACTATACTTTTATGTTAAAATAGGTATTGACGCAAATGGCCGAATTTCTGGGATGGGAAAGAATTGCCATTTTATACCAGGATACCGAGTACAACACTAGGATTATGAGATGGCTGAGTTCACGTCTTTGTGTTGTTTCTACCACAGTTTTGCCAGAAGAGAAAAAATCTGCTAAAAAGATAATTGTTTATCACGCCAGTAGATTAAAGGCGCATACAGGTATTATTGTGATTGCTCAAGGGAAGTCATTAGATTATTTATTTGATGCTATGAACGAAGTTATCGATGCTGCATCTCGGATGCAGTGGCTGTTTTCGTGGCCACCATCCGTTCATCATTTATCGTCGTCGAAGCGATTGATGAACAACACTAGAGTGTATTCGGTCGCACCGCATCCGTCTGAAATCAAAGAATTTGAAGATTACTGGTCTCGTTTGAAAGATCCTGCACAAAAATTTAACAACATGAACGATATGTGGTTTCAAGAGTATCTAACCCAGCGGAAAGGTTGCCAAAATTGTAACAACATAGCCGTGCACGATAGCGAATCCGAAGTGTTATATCGGACCTCTCGAGTGTTATCTGCCATTAATATTATTTTCTCTTTGGCTTACGGATTGAGGAGTGCCTGGAACGACAAATGTAATTCTAGTGTGGGATTTTGTGAGATGCTCCATCACACCAGTCGGGAAAAATTTCAAGCGAATTACTTAAAAAAATTGGAATTTCAGCATAGCGTGATAGATCGAAGTCCTTCTGGATTGGATGGATACAAAAATCAAAGTGTTCCGTTTGGAAAATTAGAAAGCTGTAAATTGTCTCTTAATATGTATAATGTAAGAAGCGAGAACAAATATGCGCAAGTTGTCTATCGAAAAGTAAGTAAACTTTATAAACAAACTTTGTAGCCATATTCATAATTTCTAAAAAGAATAAATATGAGTCGCGTGATTATAAATGTATTTTAAATTAGAGAAATGGGTACATTTTTTGGGTTTATTTGCATTATATTCTCGATTATTTGGGCTAATGGAAGGTAAGACTATTCAAGTATAGTTAAAAGACACGAATAATTCAAATTTCTTGTTTTATTGTATTTACAAATGTATATTTGTATGCATATAAACCAACAATTTATTCTAACTACGTGCATATACAATAGATAGCTTCAGCAACATAAACGATTAGAACGAGAATGACGTAGATCGCTGGAATGACGAAATCATGGCGTCAATTCGAATCGTCGCTAGAGAATTCTTCACGTCCAAATGTGAGTTAAGAAAAGATTCTATATTGACGTCATTCATTTGCGTTCTACACGTCGAAAATGGCAAATTCGACGCTTAGACAGGAAGGTACACGTTGGAGTTACCTATGTTTATAGTGACTAAACGACTAAATATAATGCCATATCTTTTAGTAGACTCGTTCCTTAGACTTGTATCTATGATACGATAATTAAATTTTGTGTTGAAAACGTTAAAAATCATAACTCGAAGACCTACTTTTATACCATATTTTTTAGTGTGATTTCTGCATACCTCATACTGAGTAGAAAAGCTTTGTTTCATTTTTATTTGATCTAAATATTTTTTCTAGTTATTATCGAAGTGATTTTGATAAAACAGAAAGCGAATCAACCAACCACGGATCCGGATGTTCGTGTTCTGCGCAAGCGTATTAAACGAATATGATGTCATATACATGTGACGCTATTTGGGGAAGTTAAGGGAAGTAACGTCATACTGAAGCAAATTTCTTCAACAAACGCATACGTGGAACGTGAACTCAATGGCGTCATTCTACTTCGCGTTCACGTTCGCGTCAACGCCTTGCTGAAGCTGTCTAATATTGCAAATTATAACAACTTATTTTTTGATATTTGTTTTCGAGAATCCTCAATTTTTTTATACTTTCTGAATGAATATTCTTCATAGCTTTTATATCATTGTATTCAAGGTCCTATCGATTCACGTACGAGATTTGTTTAAAGGTAGTTTTATAAATGATTAGAAAAAATAATAATAACTGAAATAGCAACATATTACGATAAATATAGAGGATGAAGAAAAACTTCGTCGTAAAATTTTGTGTACTGATAGGGGGCCTCCAGACAAGTCGAAAATGTCTAATGAACATATGATCTAAATGGCAGCATTTTCGAATTATAACCCTTTAAAGTTAGCCAATCACCAGCGAGTATACAAAGCATCACGATGCGTCGCGTTGTCAAGATGCGTCGCTCTCCTATTTGCTAATAAGAAGGCGAGCGACGCGTGATGACCCTTTGTATACTCGATGGTGATTGGCTAGCTTTAATGGGTTATAACTCGAAAACGGTGCCACTCTCCCATTTGCTAATAAGAAGGCGAGCGACGCGTGATGACCCTTTGTGTACTCGATGGTGATTGGCTAGCTTTAATGGGTTATAACTCGAAAACGGTGCCATTTAGACCATATGTTCATTAGAAATCTTCGCATGTTTCAAGTATTACGATATGTCTGCACTACATCAAAACTACAAATCTCCAAAATTAGTTTTGGAAATAATCATTCAGTTTTAACATTTGCGAAAAAATTTTTTTTTTAAATTACAGGAACTAATTCTTATTTTTAAAATATATTTCAGAGATTTTATTTTCAACCCTTAATTCTAATTTGAATTAATGTTACAGTATTAAGGTTGGAGCTCATAAAAAAAAAAAAAAAACAATGTAAAAAAATTGTTTTTTAAATTACAGGAACTAATTCTTATTTTAAAAATATATTTCAGAGGTTTTATTTTCAACCCTTAATTCTAATTTGAATTAATTTTACAGTATTAAGGTTGGAGCTCATAAAAAAAAAACAATGTTTGATTTTGATATAGTAAAATTTGCAGATTCGTCATTTCCACCAAGTGCCGACAACAGATAAAAATCGTATTTATATGCAAAATTAGTAAGATAATTTTACCAAATTTGAAAACTAAAATCAAATTTGCACATAAAGACTCGTATATAGATTATATGCAAAATTGTCGAGATAATTTTACAAAAGTACAAACGATAAAATGTATCATCAAAAGTAGCCAAGCTCAAGATTACAGTTGAACTGATTGGCTTTTTTTCTTCCTGCCTATGAATATTATGACCTAAACTTGATCTGAACTGATAAAATTTTACCACCTCCTTTTGAACTCCCTATTTTTTGACCAATCAATAAATTCGAATCTGGCTGTACACACCACATCCTCTTTTTCCATACATACGAACCCACTCATAATTAGCTGAATCTTGTGAATTAAGTGCTAACACAGAACATAAAAGACTCTATTACTACAAAATGTTTAAAATAGTATTATATACACCTGAAATTTTAAATAGTGGTCTTTTATACCTGTTTATTGTAATAAAAAATCGACCGTGCCATATACAAAGATAAATCTTTTGACGTCAGAAATAACTCAACATCAGCTTGTTTCTGTTTGACGATGATAATGATTTGTTACACTCTCTAACTTTTAAAATTTTATCATCTAGCAGAAACTACTTTTTCTGCGACGTTAGAAAACGGTGTAATCACAAATATACTACACCCGCCTCTTAACAGCGTGACAGTTTATGAATGCTCACTTTGCGCTCTTGTCTTCTTTGGCCCGAGGCGAGTGCCCACTCGCTCTGTCCCGCAATTTTTTGTTTAGCACAAAAAATGATATCTTCTGTATACATATTCATTTATAACAAAATATGAAAAAATTATGTAGATCTATTCTATTCGAAAGGTGATAATGAAAATTCGAACACGACTCCATTGATACTCCAAAATTATCATACAACTCTATAATTCCCGACAAAAATTGACTTTTATTACAATAAAAAATTCAGTGCTTTTAATTTTCATTCCTATATTCTGTATAACATAAGGTGATATTCACTTAGTTATGTATGCCCTTAACAATTTTTTTATGTCATATGATTCTGAATATATACATTCTTCCTTTTCGAATAAAACTAATAGAAGCAATTTATATTTTATAAAAAATCTCTAGGACAAAAAAATTTTAATCATAGATATAAAAAAACTCTAAATATTTTTACAGTGCCATATTTTCCAATTTATATAGATGCATTAAGACGGACATATCCAAAATTTTTCAGAGAGAAGTGCTAAAACGTGATCGAAAAAAATTAAATACAGTGCTCCCCGGATATCACGCTGTCGTTTATACCGCGGGTCTTTCCTGTTCCCCATATGAATGTTATATAGGCTGTATATTTTTTTCTTTCCTTTTGTTTTACGTAAATTGTTTTTTAAGGGCTTACGTATATATTTTTCTTTATGTTTGGTGTTATTAATATTTTTAATAAACATTAAGTTTCTTATGTGTGACCTCACAATTCGCACTACTCCTTCCCCTTCCGTTATTTAACGTCACAAATATACTACACCCGCCTCTTAACAGCGTGACACAGTTTATGGATGCTCACTTTGCGCTCTTGTCTTCTTTGGCCCGAGGCGAGTGCCCACTCGCTCTGTCCTTATTATGATGCTGTTTTGGTGCAAGAAACTGTTTGATTCGAGTTAAATTTTTCGACCGTGTCAGACTTAATGTACTGTAGCCTGTTCATCATTCTTCTACAAAATTCAGCATTCAGTAGGAATTCCGCTCACGACTCCTTTTCGATGAAAATAAATCGCCTACATTATTTTGAGATTTTTGGAAATGTTTTGAAAATACTGAATTGTAACAGTTCTTCATCTTTTATAATTTTCAGTCATCATTTGTAAATATCTCGATTGCACTTTTTCTGACTTTAAAACAAAATTTGATTAACGCTCTTTGTTTAGTAAAGTCGCTTTGTACAAATGCTGAAATGTGATAGTGAACATTTTCAACAGTGCCAAGAGATTCTAGGCCTATTAGTAGTACTCCAACAAGTGTCATTGAGGACAATGTTGGGAATGGTTACTTGCTAATTTCTTCTTCACTATCACCCTCTTTCTCTTAAAGTGTAAAGATATCTGAATCACTTATACTGTATATTAAAATCCTGGTTGACGCGAATCATTTTGTAATCATTCATCAATAGTTTCTTTATCGATATTTTCGAAACCTTACATTTTTCGTTAAATCTGTTATCTCAGATATTACACGGGTATATTTTTGTAGCAGCATAATTTTATGAATCAATCAAATACAACGAAAATAAATAAAAAAATAAAATACCATCATGCACGAATAATCAGCAAACTGGATAATCGAAAGTATACTATGTATGTGCGCATAGTCATATTGTAATTTTTTTTTTTGTGATTATATTTCTACGAATAATAAATGAACTAGTTCCGATTATAACTAGTTACTAGATAACTAAAGATACAGTAAGACCCCGCTTAACGCTGTTTCGATATAACGCGGTTTTTTCCGAATTCTATATTTTTATTGATTCACTTTGGTGTGGTTTTTCAAACCGTTATTTTTACATAAATCCTAAATCGCAGGAATTTGTTGCATCGATACTCCTATATTGTCTCTCAATGCATTTGATATCACTTCAGTGCAATATATACGAGTCTGTTGAGGTCAGAGTTCGTAATTATGATCGGTCATCAATGTTATTTTACAGTAATAAAAATAACAATTATCCCATTTTAGTTTTAACCCGAATGCTGCTACTTTAAATTATAGTTCCTCGAAGTTAGTTTTTATTTTATAGTTTACTGATTACTGCTTTTTGTTCTTAAAACTTTTTATTTTCTAATTTTAAGAATTTTTTCACCAATGATTTGACAAATCGATATTAGCAATAAAAAATAGTCTATAATTAATATAATACAATAGTAATAATACGTGTTACAAATAAAATAATAAAAAATGCTATGTATATATTTTTTATTCACTGTCCTGTTTCACCCCTATCCTCATTATTTACCGTATTAAAATCACCTGTTTCATTTAGCGCTTTGTTTCCTTGGAACGTATCCCCAGCGTTAAACGGGGTCTTAATGTAAGTGATAATATCTTTGAATACGTGAATAATTTTTGTTTTTTTCACCTTATATATGCAATTTTTTTATAATAATTCTATAGTAATCCATCTCTCTTACATAAAACATAGTTTAACATTTTTTTTATTGAAGAAAATACTAATTATATGATCCGCCATTAAACACTGGATATTAGCTGCAATTGAGTTACTAGTTAGTAGCAAAACAACAGTTAAGTTAGAAATATCACGTTAATTCGCTGAAGCTATGAAACATTAATACAGGAATCCCTTGATTAGTGCGGTTAATAAATCCTCGCAATACACCGCATATATCAAAACGCACTAATCAAACTACAAAACCAATGGGAATAATTATAATGAATCCTGGAAGATATCAAAATTATAAACATGTACAGTATTTTTCCTCTCTCTCGTATCTATATTGCATAACAGGAATAATAATAACCAATCCTGGAAAATATCAAAATTATAAACATGTATTTTTTTCTCTCTCTCGAAGCGTATCTATATTGCGTTATATGTACTTTAAATCATTGTAGAATATGTATAGGTATTTAAAAATTTATAGTAAGAATAAAAATTTATTTTTCACAAAAAAAAAAATTATAAATTTTGTAAAAAATAATTGCATGTCCGTAGAGGAACTGAAGGCAGGCTGGCTATATAATATTGTAATTTATTAGGTAGTTGCCATTCACGCTAAATTTATTAATAATAAAAATAAATACACAAAAAATAAAATTGAGATTTTTATATTTTAATATTTTGCCAATCTCTGGAGAAATGTAACGATTTCTCAGGAAAACAAAATCTTTTATACAGAGCTAATTCCTGGGACTCATATCATCTTTTTATAAACCCAAATAACCATTTTTTAAAGATTATATGGTGAAACTATCAATCACTTTATCAACAGAAGTAAATTTATAATTTTAGAACAATAATATAATAGAGAATTAATATTTTCAATCACTCTCATTTAGCATCGGATGGCAGTATTGCCGTAGTTGGCAGACTTCGACTTGTTTTTATTGATATAATTTGGAATTAATGATTATTATTATTATTATTATTATTATTGAATATAAGCGCTGTTCCTTCTAAATTCTTGTAGAAGTTTAGTTAATATTCGGCAGACTTCGATTTGTTTTTATTGATATAAGTTTGAATTACTGATTATTATTATTGAATATAAGCGCTGTTCCTTCTAAATTCTTGTAGAAGTTTAGTTAATTTGATGAAATTATTTATTTATAATGCTAATTTTTATTATTTAAATAGTTTTTAAATAAATGAAACATAAATAATAAATTATTCAATTTTCTAGGTAGCAATATTTCAAGATAACGATGTTATTAATTATGATACTGATTTTCATTCTATTTCTTCTCCTTGTTCAAAATTAGGATGCACCCATTGTTCTAGGTAAGAGTTTAAAATAAATTTTGTACTATAGGAGAATATAAATTAGCTCAAAGAACTCGAGTATGAACTCTCTTTTTTAAAACTTGGGAAGGCACTAAAATACAATGTGGTGAGGTTGACTGACAAATATGAGAATGAACAGAGTGAGTATTGATCCTGCTGAAAATTTTGGGGGTTTGCTGTGATATGGAATCCTCCAAGTCTAGCGTGCGACACATACAACAGAAACTTTATTTGTTACTATACAGGAAAACCTATGCCAGGTAGCCAGCTTTCGGCGGCTGAGATTGTGGCCACCAAGCACAGGTGGCACCAGCACAGGTTTTCCTGTATATATATATATACACATTATCATATTTCAGTATTAATTGTAATTTTAGTATTAGTTTTAACAGATATACAATAAGCTAAAATTATTCACTGATGTTCAGTCTCAAGTCCGCATTTTTTTAGGAGGAAGCTGAGCTGGCCCGTTTAATTTTATCGTTCAATCTTACAGTTTTGTAGACACCGATTGGTTAACACCTATTAGGATAACATAAATGTTGGCCAATCGGTGGTAGGCTATGAAACTCAGTCACTAAAATTATCATGTGAAATTCTCATTCAATAAAATAATTAAAATCAACCTAAGCCATTTATTGAAATTAATAATGATATAACGAAACATATCAATTTATACTATAAATATTTTAATAACGATTTAAATACTTTAATTGGAGATATATCGAAACAAGTCAAAAATGTCAATGAACATATAGTATAAACAGCATCTTTTTTCGAGTTAGAGCCTTTTAAAGCTAGCCAATCACATTTGAGCACCCGAAGTGCTATTGTCACGTGTTGTGTCGCTTCGATTGGGATTGGCTCGCTCTTCGCACATTCGATTGTTACTGGCTAGCTTTAAAGGGTTCTATCTCGAAAACGGTGCCATTTAGACCATATGTTCATTGACATTTTAGACTGTGAAAGCAAATTATAATTTTTTATTTATTTTTTTTCAGTAACCGTCAATCGAGAGTCAACGTGTTGTCCGATCCCAGAGTTACCGACATCATTACTTTAGGAACACTCGAAGATATATTTATTGTAGTGTTATTACCGATTCATCAATCGGGAAATAATGCGCTAGACTGTAGTGATAATATTAATTTAGAAGCTATAGAAGAGTTGGAAGCTGTTCTGTGGAGTATCAACCTGATCAATGGCAATATGTCTTATCTTCCTGGAATAGATCTTGGAATAGTAATAATAGATACGTGCTCTTCTCCTCTTCGACTCACGCATCAGTTAGTTACGTATTTATCGGATAAAATAGATATTAATTCTAAAGTGAAATTGGAATCTGTGATTGGAGTAGTGTCTGTAGGAAAAACAAATGAATTAGAAGCAGCCTCGATGGTACTGTCGTCGCTCAATATTACGTCCGTAACTCCTACTGTAAGAGGTGAAAAAAGAGATGTTTATGATCTTCAGGTAAGAAATTTTGATGATAAAACTTTTACCTTTAGAAAAATTGTGTAATTTGGATTAAGAAATTTAATAAGCCAGATTTCTAATCAGATTAAAAAAAACATAAAAAACTGCAATAAGGGCCTACGAACGGGATAAAACAGGAAGAGATTCATTGATTGATTGTTTGAGCCAAAATAAAATGTTTTAATCGATTAAGCAATTGAAGCTTAAAACTTTCATCATAATTTTAAACTGTACTAGCAAAGTATGCCCGGGCATAGTTTGAAAACATATACGACTCGTACAGAATATTTAATTTTAAATTGTACTAGCAAAGTATGCCCGGGCATAGTTTGAAAACATATACGACTCGTACAGAATATTAAGAAAAACTTGGTTTTGCTTGTTTGCATGTTGATTTTTTTCTACATTTTCAATTATTCGTCATCGTGACGCCATGCAAACATTTGGCACATGGAAACATTTCATGACGTCATACATTGTTACGTCACTAATGACATCACTAGGAATCAATCTAAAGGATTTAAATGAAGTCGTTTTCGCTGCCACTCCAAAATGCCCCATCCCTAGGCGATCTGGACTCTGGGTAGCTTATGTCACCCGCAAATCTCCAGGCCTAGTTTGGTCCCAAGGGGTCAAATTTTATATATATAGATTTAATGTCCTGACAGGGCAGTTTTGGTGATAGGATAAGAGAATTGACTGTTGAATTTGGTCAACAGTCATCTCTAAATCCACCACCGAGCAAAATCTGCTCTGTCACCTCTCAAGTTAAATTTAAGGTCTTCTCTAAAGGAAGCCCAATTAGTCTCCTCAGGTTGAATTTGAGGTCTTCTCTAAAGGAAGTCCAATTAGTCCTCCTCCCCAAGTTAAATTTCAGGTCTTCTCTAAAGGAAGCCCAATTAGTCTTGCGATTAAATTTAAAGTCTTCTTCGTAATCATAAAATCTCCATCGTAATTTCATGCAGTTTGATCAGATTGGTTAATAAATTTACCATAAATAAATTTGTTATATTGAATTAATGAATAAAATTAAAATTGATGTCAAAATAATAATAAATCTAATATGCAAATAAGGAAATTTGATTTTTATTAGGTAACTCTCGACGTTACGTCTATGGCAAAAGCTATAACAGAAGTTTTTCATCATCTCGGATGGAATTATATAATCGTTATTTATGACGACGAAAATTCGAAAAGTTTTATGGCATTTAAAGACGAGAGTAACAGGAACGGAATCTGTTTTGCTTTGGAATATAAAGTCGGTGAAGCCGATTTGCAAAATAAATTGGAGAAAGCTTATCTGCAAGGAGCGCAAGTTATAATTTTATGGACAAATAACGAAACAACAAAAACGGTTTTCGATTTATCTATCAACTCCACCGATTTCGTTTGGATCGGTGCAGGCGAGTGGACCGAACAGTTACAAAACGACATGTTTGTAAAATACGAAAAAATGTTATCGGGAAGAAGTTTCATTTTTCGAGTTAAAGAAAGTAATATCGATCAATTTGCAACGTATTTCGAACATCTAACGCCGAAGAAAAGCAAAAATCCGTGGTTTCAAGAATATTGGAGACTAAAGAATTGTTCAAACTTGGGTTGCCATAAACCTAAGCGCACTGTTGCCAACGTAATTCGGGCAGTTTCTGCTTTAACTTCGGGTTTGTCCCTTCTCAGATCAGAAGCCTGTCGAACCGAACGTGGTCTTTGTCCGACTCTCTTGCAGCATCGTCAATTGAGACAATTGCTTAATTTATATATTCGAAGACAGACTGTGAGACTAGACGATTCGGAAGACATTTTTGGCTTCAAAGGAGACGGTTCGGGAGACTTGCCGATAGAAATATATAAAATTCAAAGAATGAAATCAAGTTGGCCATATTTTCAAAAAGTAAGTAGCTAAAGTTACTTTTATACAGTCGATTCTCGTTATTCGTAGTACTGTAGTTACGTTCTGTACATTCGGGAATACTGAACCATTGTTCCTGTTCCTGCGAACATTTTCATCCTTACTTTACGTGTGTTTTTCTGTATAAATACACCTGTTACGTTCTGTACATTCGGGAATACTGAACCATTGTGCCTGTTCCTGCGAACATTTTCATCCTTACTTTACGTGTGTTTTTCTGTATAAATACACCTTATTTAATGTGTATTACAGTCCTTACAAATAATTACAGTAATCTTTAATTTTTAAAAACACTATGTAGTAAATAAAATCTTATTTTTGATGGATAGTTTTTGGTGTTGCAGGATGTTAGGCATTTTGAACTGCATTGAAAAACTACGTTCAGCCTTATCTGCGTCGCTTTTTGCCTCAGATCTTCTAAAATCTCGGCATAAGGAGCAAATGCCCAGGAAGTTAGGCGCTTAAATTTGGTAACAAACAGCTTTCTTTATTAGAGAGAGGGAGAGTTTACGTTGATAACAGCATTTTTGCCGTTCGTGCCGCGAATATGCGCGAAAGATCCGCGGAAATCGATTTTGGGGTTGCAAATAAATTTTCGCGAATAGTCGAATACGCGAATAACGAGAATCGACCGTAATTTTTATTAATTTACAATATTAAAACTGGAAAAATCTTTCTTTAGGTCGGAGTATATCAAAATGGACTGAAGAGTCTTGCCGGAATGGTTATCGATCTAGACAAAGCTGTGGTTTCGGAATGCATTTCTCAATGTTCTCTATGTCCAGGTAGAAGATCCGATTACGTAGTAACAGAAAAGGAAGCCGATTTATTCATCGCTACCAGTTTAACCATTCACGAACCTTCGAAAAACCCGCTAGAGTGTGGAAAGTTATCCAACATACAACAAATAGAATCTTTTCTTTGGGCTATGGATCGAGTAAATAACGATCGAGACTTATTGGCTAATATCAAACTTGGAAGCGTGATACTGGATACGTGTGGAAGTCGTGAGAAAACATCACGCGATGTGGCCAACCTGTTTAGTCAGTATCCCGATCGATTCAACCTTCCGGAACCGAATAAAATAGTCGGTTTTGTAATAGGACAGTCGTCTAACCTCATACAACCTATTACCGACGTAACGATGTCGTTAGTTATACCAACTGTGGCTCCTAATGCGATAACAACTTCCTACGAAGATAAAGAAACGTATCCTTATCTCATTCGCACCGGTCTAACAAATAGCATTCTCTCACGTTGCATTCTCGAAATTTTAAATTATTTTGGATGGAATTACATCTCTGTTGTATACAGTGATGATCCCTGGAAAGAAGAAGACTTATACCTTAATTTTAAACAATTAGCAGAACAAAATAACATCAAAATAGCGTTAGAAAATAAACTTCATCTTAACTCCGTCACCACATCTATCATAGATAACGTGATACAGCGTCTAATTGCCAAATCGAGAGATGGTGGCTCCAGGTAATATTTTTTTCGTTAAGTTTAAATAATTATTTTTTAATAAATATTTACATAATTTCAGAGTTATAGTGCTCATTTTAAACGAAGAACACATGGATGTGATGATGAAACGAGCCGATTTTTGGTTTCAGCAACAACTTTACGATAAAGAAGAAATTACTTGGTTGGCGATAAATCATATAAATATTTTGAATAAATATCAGATTGCCGATGGTGCTCTATCTGTCACGTGGTTACCGCCACTCTCAGACGAGTTTCTGAAATATTTCCAGAATCTCGATATTTCTAATAATAACAGAAATCCCTGGTTTCGGGAGTATTGGGCATCTCTCTATAATTGTAGAGGAGCTGCTTGCTATAGTGGATTGAAAGAAACATCAGTAGGCACTCTGTATCAAGATCCGTTAGTTCCTGCCATTATCCAGTCAGTTTTTATCTTTGCTCGGAGTTTAAATGTCCTCATGTAAGTACAATTTTTTAATGAAGGATTTGCAATATAAATTTTATATTTTTGTTAATAATAATTTTAGAAAAACGATATGCCATGGAAAAGCGGATGCATCTTGTTTAAATATGATCGACGCTAATGCGAGAGGGATGCTTTACACGTTTTGTGAGTTAGAAGCTGTTTCCAAAAATCTATCCATGTACAAGTCTAACAATATTAGGATCGTGACTTTTCAAAGATACAACGGCAGCACTTTGAGTATTGTAGATGTAAGTATATCAAAAGATTTTTCAGAATCTTTACTTATATTGTAGATTAACATAATTTTATCGAACATTTACAGATTGGAATATTCAAAGAAAATGGTGAACTGGTAATGAACAAGGAAAAAACTTATTACGGGGATAGAGCAGTGGATATTAATGCTGTTTCTTCTGTTTATATTAATAAATTAGATCCCGTTATCCATACCAAGACGAAACAAAATAATTTTATGAAAACATCATCCGAAAATCCTTGGATGGTGCAATTCCTCTTGCCCATTCATTCTCCAGGGCCAAATCTGTTTACTTGTGGTGATATCAACGATTGGTCATATCAAGCAGTCATGGGAATGCAATATTTTCTCGATAAACAGAATAAAGAACTAGAACCCTGGCAAAGAATAGGATCTCTCGTGTTTGATACTTGCGGACGTCCACAAAGAGCTCAAGAACAAGTTTTTAACTTCTATGCATCTCAAAATAGTGATTCAGTGATCGCAGTTGTGACTATCGGGGAAGAACTAGCGAAAGACATAGCTGTGATTTTAGAAACGGTGGAAGTTCCTCAAATAGTTATACCTACATCTTTTATTACCACGTTCAACGCACCTCATCTTACTTATCGAACAATTCCCGATGAGCATGGTCACGCTTCTGTACTATCGTCTATAATATTACATTACAGATGGGACGAAATTTACGTACTGTACAGTGCTAGTCAGAAAGGACGCAAACTTTATTCGGATTTCGAAAATTCATACGGAGGAAAATGCATCATAAAATCTATAATATTGCATCCCGGCAATAACGATGAAGACATCGCTAATCAACTAAAACCAATATTAAATGACGAAACCGTAAAAGTTGCGGTTTTAATGTTGGACGATATTTATTTAACAAGAAATGTTATATTGGCAGCACGAAAAATAAATATCCTGAAACAAATTATCTGGATCGAAACCGAAGGATGGGCTGACAATCCAATGATCGAAGAACTTTTACCAAAGCGTGTCACTTTTATGACTATCCGAATAGAAAACCCGAAAATATCCGATTTCAATGAATATCTAACTAATTTTTCTCCTTCTAACAAAGGAAGTATACCCGAAGATTGGTTTGGCGACATTTGGCAGTACATTTTTAAATGTAAACTAAATGATTCCGTTATCTCAGATAAGTCTCACTCGAAGCAATGCACTGGCAAGGAAAAAATCAATGCTAACATGGAACAGAATAGATATGTATTCCAAATATTTCAATCTATATCAGTTGTTGTTCAAAGTTTAAAAAGTTTCTTTCAAAATAACTGCAACCAAACTCAACAGATAAAGCAATTGAATGAATGCATAATTGATGCTCGTACAAAATTAGTTCGACATGTTCAAAAAGCTTTAGAAAACATCATTAATTATGATATATTGGTTCTGAAAAAGGATACAGAGAAAGGACATTATATCTATGAAAAAGTAAGTAATACTTTTCGTAGGATAAAGCCGGGAGAGATGGCGCACCTTTTTTTGTTTACTGATAAAATAATTAATATTCACAACCAAAAAACTTTTATTATTCAAAATAGCTTACACGGAACCACATGCACAAAGTAATGCTAAAAATTAAGCAAAATGAAAAAAGTAACAAACAATTTTTAAAAAGTTGAAAAAAACCATCTAAAGTAGTTGGGTGTGATAGATGAGATGGTTGGATGGATACGTCGGGTGAAATGGTCTGGTGAAGGGAAATGAATGGATGCAATGAGGATTAGATGGTTGATATGTTGAGGTCGTCGAATGAGATCCAGGTTGGGTGAGATGGGTGGATAGAATGAGGGCCAGATGGTTGATACGTTGGGTGATATGGGATAGCTGATCAATATGGAATGAGGACCAGATGATTGATGCATTGGGTGAGATGGCGCAGACTATCTATCCGGCATTGAAATAAGGTTTCTTTTATAATGCCCACCGAATACAAACACAAAGGAAGCTGCTCCAGAATCATATTGAATGAGGAGCATATGCAATCAGTAAGAGATGGAATATAGCATAAATGAAGCGGTCAGGTGTTTGGGGTTTCCTGTACCACACCAAGAAGGAAGCTTAAAATTGGGCCGTCATCGATATTAGGCTATGAAAATGAAAGTAAAATAATGGACATCAATCAAAATAGTGCCTGCGCTATCTCACCAAATTACGTTGAATGGGACTGAACGGCCACGTGTTTCTTATTGATTGAATGCATGGTCTAATTTACGGTTATAACACTGCTATAGACACTACATTATTCATGCATAACAACTTCTGATCTTATATTTTTATTATAGAAAAACAGTTGTAAATTTTGTAAGCATGCTGAAATATAATAATGGATTATTTAATTGACTTAGATAAAACAAATCAGCGTTCACGCTGTTCACACGAATGGCAGTTATTGTATTCCGTAATCATTATCACAATGCCATCTTGGCTCCAGAATGTGAATATAGGGTGCGTTCCAATTATCATCGTCCACGCTGTTCACACGAATGGCAGTTATTGTATGCCGTAATCATTATCACAATGCCATCTTGGCTCCAGAATGTGAATATAGGGTGCGTTCCAAAGCTCAACAGACTAATCAGTGATGAGTAAAAAATCTCAGCAGACCGTTCCAAAGTTCAACAAGCCAATCA
>AYEL01033758.1:0-51362 GCA_000484575.1 Olivierus martensii
GAATTGTCGGAGACGAAATGCAGGGGGCGAATTTTCCAGACCCCGCAGCTATTATGGGCTAATCATGCTGCAGCTATTATGGGTTGCCATAAAGATCTCTGTCCACTTTTCAGTGGTCGAATATGCTTGACTGATCTATTATCTCTTGTGAAAAGGCTCTAAGAGAATCGCTTGAGTTATTAAATGCATTTTATTATGTAAATTATGTATTTTAACCAATATACACCAGCGAATTGGCCTATATTGGTTAGAATAGTATCGACTAATATTTTCTTATTTCGAACAAATCAAACGTAATGAGTTTATTTTACTATAGGCCTATATATATATTCAATATATATAGTAAAACTATTTTATAAAATTTCTGGCGAATTTAACAAACTTTTTGATTTAATTTAATCAGAGAATTTATATAAAAAAGCTTTTTAAATAAATTATCATCTATAAAAATAGTTAAAATTAATAACAATATTTTATTTTATATCATAGAGAAAGAGGAAATTCCTTTGAAATCAGTTTTCATATATAATGTTTAAGTTAATTGCTTACTTACGCGAATAAATCTAAATGCAATTAGGCAAAGTTCAGCTTAATTCGTTTCCTTTTAATAAACAAACTTAAACACAAGTATCGAAAATATAAATAACGTTTATGAGTCTATCTAGTATCATAAAATCCTCAAATTCTGCTTTAAAGCGATCAGGACAAAAATTTACATCGTGGGATTTATGATATGACTAACATAAAATTTTGATTTAATAATGCAAAGAAACATAAAATAGGTATTAAAACTGTTTATAGAGACGAATCTGATTTCGCACAGTTAAAAGTTTCTTATTCTTAAAATATTTTAATATTTTAAAAATTTCTAAATATTAACTTTTAAGTTTTCCACAGTCATTTAGAATGTAAAAGTTATTTTCAAATGCGATAAACAGTATATTTATGCTTTTCAGTTGAATGACTTTTATGTCAGATATAAAAATGAATTGTGCCCATAACTTGTCATGGTAGCAAATTTGCCTTTGATAAGGAACTGAAAAGAAAGTTATTTGCATAAATATAATATTAAGAAACTTTTACACGTAAATAGTTATGAATTAAGATAAATCTAACATTTTTTATTTTTGTTTCTAATTACCAAAATTTCATTTTAATGAAATTTTGGCAATTAAAAACAAAAATAAGAAATCATATTTCTATAAATTTTTAATTATAAAGCCAATACCTGAATATCTATATCCTTTAAATTAAAAAGTTATATACTGTATATTATAGCTGTAAGGAGTCTAGAAAATTGCCATGAATTGGTTTATTTTTTAAATAACATATAGCAATTTCATGGGGTGAGTTACTTGAAACCGAATCTTGTAAATATCCATTTCTAAATTCTATTATTTTTTTGAGAAATACCATTAAATCTATAGAAAAATCATCTACTCTACAATATTAAATTAGAAACAATGTTACCACAATTGTGAATCAAATGCTCATATTACAATTAGTTCAAATTCTAATCTGATTGTCTACACTCTACAGCAAATAAATTGACGGTATTTTTCTTTGAAGAATTTTAGAGTTTTAAAAAATAAAGATAGTTTTATAATTATTTTTATTACGATAAGCGCAATAAATATTATTGTTATTGTAAATGTTAAAAATTGAAGTTACTGTATATTTATCTTAATATTAATAAAACTATTATTTACTGTTTTAATTGATTTTCTTGAATTAAATAGGACTTTTTAATTATGTATACAGCATATACAGTATTGTTATCTATTTTCAAGATAATTTCTTAGCATCTTTAACCATAATCTTAATTGAATTTGATCTTATCTTATAATCATTATAGTCTATTAGAGATTTAGTTTTTATCCATTTATAAAAAAGTTTTTCTAAACAGTGATTATTTCTTTTACTGTATAACTGACTATGATATCCTCTGTTTTTGTTGTCTTTTCATTGTTCTTCATCCAGCATTTGTTTTATAATATTTATAAGATTATATGTTATGATAGGAGGTCGCCCATATGTACAATAGGGTGGTAAGGGTAAATAAATAAATAAATAAATAAAATATTTATATATTATCCACTCATCTATGTTATCTTCTATATCTTGGCAGATCATCACTTTAGAAATTGCTTTTCGAAGTCTTGTTCATTTATCCTTTAATTTATATACATTTACTATATATTTATTATTATATATAAGACTGATCTTATGCTTGCAACAAGTAATGATCAGATCTCAAAGTCTTTATGCATACTATACTGAGGTTTTGATTATAATAATTGATAACTTTATATTATGTTATAGTTAGTGTAGAGTTAAAGAAACAATCTCAAAGCCTCTATAGAGATTATACAAAGGCTTTCAGGTATGGTTTCATTAACTATAATATAATCTATTATAGATTTTCTTTTTACTTCATTCCAAATATATCTGTAAATGTTTTATTGTCATTAAAAATGATATTTGTATGGTAAACATCGATTCAAAGATATCACTAAAATCGATTAATTTTTGACAATTCTTATTAGTTCCAAAGTTTTTGCCAATCTGATACATTATTTCTCAATATCAAAATTACAATTTCCAATCCTGGCATTAAAGTCATCTAATACCTCGTATAGTTTGTCACTATCAGAAGATATTAAAATATTCTTTAATTCATGATAAAACTCGATATTATACTCTTCTTTTCGGTCACAAGATATATAAATTGCAATAATTCTAACTATCCCATCTACACTTTCGAATCTGATCCATATAATGCCTTCATTTTCTTTATTTTTCGTCAATTATATCTCGTATTAATTTTTTTAAATTAATACAAGATATAATTGAAATTGTCATCTCTGCACCAGGTTTAAGATGATGCATCAAAGGTTTATAATTATTATTTCCTAAGTATACATGTAGCAAAATAGTCGCTTATCAACTTCAATTATAGTAGCAAACTTATCAACAAGGATCTGGGTTCAGTTCCGAATTTCATATCTCCAAATTTTTTCAAAACTGGAGGTATGGAATTCGGAACTGAACCCAGATTCACCATCCAGATGGTGGATCTGGATGTGGATTGCTTCCAGATGGTGGACACTTGTGATGGGTTCTTGAGTAACCACGTCCAAAATGTATTCCGTTTATGATTCAGTGTCATAACAACAACTAATAGAAAGTGATATTTTTTATATCTTTTACATGAATATTATTTAAAGTTAATAAATCTAACCTAAATTTTCAGAGATTTTTATTATCAAAACCATCATTAACGTTAATCGCAGTTAGTTATTTTGGCATGAGACCTTAAATACGTAACTTCTCCCTGTCATGATACACTTGAGGAAAATCTTCAGATACTTAGTCATGATCACACGATATCATCGAGATAGTATTTTTCTCTAAGCACACATTTCTATCATCTATAGGTCTATCAGAGTACCTATAGGTCTATCAGAGTATCTATAGGTCTAATGAGTAATGGCCAATGAGGCCATTACTCATTTGTTAGTGTTTGGTTCCCATGGGATGAATCCAGTTCCCTGTGATACAGTCAGATGCCATAACAATAACCATAATCAGCTCAAACTTCACTGCTAGTCAATCAATATCGGTCAAAAAAATTCATCGTTGACCTACGACCAATGTGTCTAGAAGTCGCTTAATCTACTTCGCTTTACTGATATAATTTATCAGTTACTTAACCCAAAACCACGATAAAGTTGTGGAAAGAACTTAGGACAGCGTAAGAAATCGATCATACAAATCCAAAACTATAAATCATCCAAACTTTATATGTACTGTCCTTTTAATTTGAATTATTAAATTAAATCAATGAAAAATGTCACTGATTGAATTTAATAAGAGAATTACTTAAATATGAATATTCGTAATTAATTAATGTAATTATAAAAAGCATTTAATTTTATTGAATTTATTTGAAAAATAACCGATTGTATAGATTAGGGATGGGCAACCCCCGGCCCGCGGGCCACATGCGGCCATCGAGCAAGATTTGTCAGGCCCGTCACTAAATTTCTCTGTGCATATTTATATGGCCTGCCCGTCACGCCGATACGGCGACCGCCTAGACTAACAGTACCAGTAAATTCTGGAATATTCGAGATGTTTAGGCCACCTGCTATATGAGGAGAAGCAGCTGTGATGCCCACCAATTTGCGTTAAGATCAGTTGGGAAGTACAGAAGTTGAATTAGTATGTTTCGATTATTTAGAAAAATTTTTCAAAACAATCAAAACTTCCTAAAACTACCTGAAGGTCCTAAAATATGTCCGGACCTTCAGGTAGTAAATACAGAAAAGTTGATCAAGAACGTCGTCATTGGCCATTACTCATTTGTTAGTGTTTGGTTCCCATGGGATGAATCCAGTTCCCTGTGATACAGTCAGATGCCATAACAATAACCATAATCAGCTCAAACTTCACTGCTAGTCAATCAATATCGGTCAAAAAAATTCATCGTTGACCTACGACCAATGTGTCTAGAAGTCGCTTAATCTACTTCGCTTTACTGATATAATTTATCAGTTACTTAACCCAAAACCACGATAAAGTTGTGGAAAGAACTTAGGACAGCGTAAGAAATCGATCATACAAATCCAAAACTATAAATCATCCAAACTTTATATGTACTGTCCTTTTAATTTGAATTATTAAATTAAATCAATGAAAAATGTCACTGATTGAATTTAATAAGAGAATTACTTAAATATGAATATTCGTAATTAATTAATGTAATTATAAAAAGCATTTAATTTTATTGAATTTATTTGAAAAATAACCGATTGTATAGATTAGGGATGGGCAACCCCCGGCCCGCGGGCCACATGCGGCCATCGAGCAAGATTTGTCAGGCCCGTCACTAAATTTCTCTGTGCATATTTATATGGCTCGCACTTCGAGCCATGAAAGACACTACAAAGGGAAGGGGAAGATATTTTTGAAGAAATTGTTAATGTTTTCAGTGCTTTTAGACTGGACTGGGCAAAGTTAAGAAGTATCACTACTGATGGAGTTCCCGCGATGATAGGGAAAAATGTGGGTAAAATAAAATCAGAATTATCAAAGAGAAATATTGACATTAATAATCTGTTCGCATTTCACCGTATCATTCATCAAGAAAACTTCTGTGCTAAATCATTAAAATTTACGCACGTAATGGAGACAGTTATTTCGTGTGTAAATTTTATTAAATCGAAAGCTTTGAATCACCGGCAGTTCCAGCAATTCCTGCAGAACTTGGAATCGGAATATAGAGATCTCGTTTTTCATTGTGAAGTTCGCTGAGTTCAGTAAGGGCAAAATGTTGAAGCGATTTTATGAGTTAAGAGAAGGAGTGCAAACTTTTATGGATATGAAGGGCAAATCCATACTAGTCGAACCTTTGAGAGATGATGCATGGTTATCTGATTTTGCATTTTTGGTTGATGTCACCAGCTACTTGAACGAGCTAAATACGAATATGCAAAAACCAGGACAACTTGCCCATGAGCTATTCACCCATGTAAAATCTTTTCAAAGCAAACTTCGATTGTGGGAAAATCAGATTCGTGCAGGAAATACATATCATTTTCCCACTCTAGCAGCCCATAAAAATTTCGATAAGAATGCCCTTGCACAGGAACTATCTTCATTAAATACAGAATTTACATCCAGATTTGAGGATTTCCGTTCACGTGAACTTCAGTTCCAAATATTCATGACACCTTTCGACGTGGACGTGGAGCGAGTAGAAATGTCGCTTCAAATGGAATTACTTGAACTCCAGGCAGATGATGTTCTGAAAAGTCAGTTTCGTGAGGTACCTCTGCAAGATTTTTACGTGAAACATGTTTCCAAAGATAAATATCCAAATTTAAGTAATTTTATATGTAAAATGATGTTCCTCTTCAGCAGTACTTATTGTTGTGAGCAATTTTTTTCAAAAATGAATTTCACGAAATCAAAAAACAGACAAGTATTAAAGATACTAATTCGGAAAGCTCCTTACGCGTAGCAACAACATCACTTTCACCAAATATTGAACTTCTTGCAAAAAAAAGATACTAATTCGGAAAGCTCCTTACTCGTAGCAACAACATCACTTTCACCAAATATTGAACTTCTTGCAAAAGAAAGGCAATCCCAAGTTTTTCATTAGTTAGAGTTTGAACACTATATTATTTTATTATATGCAATACTAACGCTATGTATACTTGCATATTTGTACCTTCTCTTTTTTACATAAATACTATTATTATCACTTGTTTTTGTTTTGGCCCGTGGCCCACCATAAATTTTTCTATACGGCCCTCTACAAAAAAAGTTGCCCATCCCTAGCTTAGACTAACGGATAGTAATATAAGGTTGCCCACCCCTGCTCTACAGCTTTTTCATTGCATGGGAACTAGCCACCCCTGGTATAGATGTTAAACACTAATTAAAAACATAATAAAATTTTAATATTTTATATAAATTTGTCTATATACTAGTAGGGGAAAAATTTTTGTAATTGAGATTATAAAATGTAACATTTTTGTTTATACATAATTCTGCATCGAAACGAAATAAGGAAAAGCATTCGCACAATCTAGTTTTCTGTAAGTATACTAGTAGGGGAAAAATTTTTCTAATTGAGATTCGACATAATTCTGCATCGAAACGAAATAAGGAAAAGCATTCGCACAATCTAGTTTTCTGTAACAACTACAATTGGAAATTAGATTTTTTTGCCAGAAATTTTTGCACAGAAATTTTCAAAATATCTCAATATATTCGTGCGTAATAAGATATAATCTAGTATGATGATGATGATAATAATAATAATCAAATAACGGATATTGAATTTATCTATATTCAATTTTACATATTGATTGATCTATTTGTATCCTGTTTAATTACTGAGTAAAGCTTTCAGAATAATGGCAATTGTGTTATCATTTCATCATGAGTTATGCAATACAATATCAAATATCATTTTCACAAAATGCAAATTTGAGCAATGAACTCTGTGCATATTATTGTATTTTCATGCAAATGACTGGTCTCTATTTTTGGAGACTGCATATTAAGCACTAGACAACAGAAACCATTATATTTCAAAAAAATTTGGTTGAAATTAATCCTGACAGATGCAAAACAATCTAAAAATAGACAACAAAAGTATTGTAACCTAACAATTAAAGCCATTCATTGCAATAGAATTTGACTGAGATTAATCCTGAAAAAAAGTCAATATCAACTTTTCAGTTGTAATTCCTAAGCACTTTTGATAATTAATTAATTTTCGAGTTATAATTCTGTATTTTGCGGAAACGAATTCATTGTAATACGAACTTTAGTAACAAATATTCAAGTTGAATCATTGTTTCTCCTGTTAACGAAAATTTTAATACAGTATCATATATTATATAAAGCTAAATATCCAGTTATAGTTATTATAATGTACTTATTTAATATTCATTATGCTAACATACTGATAGCTTTCTGCGAAGAATATTCTTTATTAATACAATCTTACATTGCACAGAAGTTTCTACGATCGTATATCGATTATCACAATGTAAGTTAATGCTATCCGCATATTCGAAACTACACCAACTAATAATGAAATAATTTTAAAATCAAAACGCACATGTTAATTTTAAATCTTGATTTGTGATTACAATAACCAATTTCCATTTATATAATTTCGTATTAATTTCCGTTAACTAATAATACTTGAAGGGAAAGGAATTTAAATATTATAAATTAGAATTTAATTAATTAGCAATCAATATATTTATCTAATTGTTATTAATGGTTATTTAATTATTAGATATAAATCAATTATTCTTTTCTGATGTATTAAAATGCATAAATTTCATCAGAATTAAAGTTGTATTATGTACCTGCTAAGAAATAAAGTTGTAATTTTATCTTTTTATCTTTATCAGTAACATCATATAATTATCATTAACTTAATATGTTCTGTTCTACTAAGAAATAAAGTTGTAATTTTACCTTTTTATCTTTATCAGTAACATCATATAATTATCATTAACTTAATATGTTCTGTTCTAATGGAAAATTGCTCTTTTCTCGTATATGGGATATAGATAAAGAGCAGTAAAGACATTAATCAAGTAAGAAATTATAAATTTAAAAATCAGGCATATAATATGAAAATATTTGAAATATCTGTATACAGTATTTGAATATGATCAATGAAGTGCGAAGAAGAGTATACTCTGCACACAATTGATGGATTATGCAGGAGAATTCGTATAATACGAATTATATAATCAAAAATATCTGATTTTAAACGTTGGTTGAACGAAACCAGTATCTAAATTTCGTATTAAAATGTTTTAATTTAGTAATACTATGATTAGTTTTGCTCTAGAAAATATCTAAGAGAAGTGTTTACTGATCTTCCACGTGTTCAGTATGATTTTTTGTTAAACTTCACCTCTCATCTTTTAATATAAAAATTAATTTATTTCTTTAATATATAAGTCATTAAAACAGATAGTTTAAATAGGAATTTAAAGTGAAAGAAAACGTAACGAGTGTTGGTTTGAATGCTTCTGTCCGTAATGGCGATCACATGTTTCATCTTAATAATTAACGAGATACACCTAATAGCACTCAAGTGATTATTAATTAAAGTATAAGTAATTAAGATAAAATATACACTGTTGTTTATACAATGTATATCTTTAGGGGAATAATATGCATTGTTGTTTAAGCAGTAAGCGCCTTTAGGAAAGCAATATACTGCAATCACGATCCGCTTTCCGAATTTTTACTGTTTTAATAGAAAATAAAATAAGGTTTAAATTGCAAAATTTCGAGAAAGTTGATTAAAATTACATAGAAATTTAGTGTAAAATCCTTCGAGGCAGAATAAATTAAGATTTAATATGTAAACTAAACACGGTTGAAGTTTTTCATGGAATCACTGGAGGCAGTAGACACTCATATTAACTCTATTTCTTTTTTAAGGATTTTTCGTGATTCAATACGACTTTTACACCATTCTTACTAATTATATAAGCATTTATTTGAACTTATATTGTATAATTATTCTTTTTTTAATGACTATTTATATCCGAGTACATAGTTGAATTTATAATTTAATAAATTATATCACGTATATTGTTCGATTATAATTACATCGAAGATTAAAATGGAGCAGCAATATTAAAAAGAATTCATTTCGAATGTACGATTCCTGTAAATTTAATTTAGTACAGATTAAAAATTCGGAAAAATTACTTCTATTTTTATCTCTTTTATTCCGCTCTCATTCACTGATAACTTATATCTTGTAGAATAAAGATAAAACATGGCTCTCTCGAAGTAATGGAGATATGCTTCATATACTAACTACAATTAATCACTTTTACAAACAAACACTCCTTCTTTTTTCATTATTAAGAAATCCATACGAAACTGGAAATATGAAAAGAAATGTTTCACACAGAAATTCATTTAGCATCACAAGTATAAATATTTTAATAAAATTTTTTATGGAGTTCTTAGCAAAGAAAAGCAAACAATAAAAGTACGTATACAGTACATCCAAGCAAGAATTTTGTCTATACCGCTATTATCATAAAAAATTTATCAATATTTATGTTAGAAACTAATAATTAAGAAAACTATGCCGAAAAATAATAAAATTCTACTTTAATCAAAATCCTTTCTTCAGTTTTACTTCTGGATGATAGTAACTTATTTTCATAACAAACCATGCATTACATATCGAATAATTACGAAATATATTTAAATATTTATTATTATTATACTTTTTGTGAAACTTTATAAAAGTTTAGAAATATATGTTTATGTAATTCAAAACGATCTTTATCATTTTGAATATTTATTATCTACAGTTAACAAACAGTCGAAATTATTCTGTTGGTGATGCTTTAATCCAAGTTACACGTCACTGATTACATAAAGATGATGTTTATTCAAGCTTGCTATTCATTCAAGCATTATTTAGTAGAAAATCTATGCAGAACTTTATATATATATATATAAGCTTAGATTCGGAACTATGGTAGATAATGCATTTATGGTTACTTCAAGAAATCATAAGTTTTATAATTTTAATTTATAGTAAAAATAATATAAAAAATTCTTCAGTTCTTTTAAGAAACGTTCTCATTAGCGGTAGAGAAAAGTTATTTATCCTTAAGATTTAAGAAACAGTTCCCCTGTAATCACATTAATCTGGATTAAGAAAAAGTTTTATACTGTTTCTGTAGTTTGGAGTAGGGAAAAGAAATATCGCAACTCTTAAAACTATCAATTAATTCAGTTCTGAAAACTCAAAACCTAACTTAATACAGTATTAAATTAGTTCAATTATATCTTAAATAATATATAATATTTCAAAAATATAATTTATTTATTTATTTTTACTCAAAATTCGATCAATTTTAAGTTGCTTAACGATTAACTAAAAATATTACTGCGCTTTGTATGTAACAAAATCGAAGAAAGGAAGGTTTTTTTTTTTAATTTAAATAACTTGAATGATGATAAACGTAAGGAAAATAAATCAGATATGATTTATAAACAGAAAAAATGCTCGTTTTCTGTAATAAATATTCTTTAAATGTATATCAAATATCCTTTTTGCGATACTTGTAAATTAAGATAACCATATTCATTTCTTAAATTAGGTAATATTTTAAAATTTTCTAAGAAAGAATTTCTCTCTTTCTCGTTTATCAAAATTGTTATTAACGTTTGATAACATTAAATCAAAAGTCGTATTCGAATAATAAATTAAAGATGATTTTTTAAATTAACTTTCAGAACAAGCTTAAGTAACAGAACTAATATTATTATTAAATTTATCGTTACAAATATGTTTCTAAATATAATAAATTATGTAACTGCAAACACTTCATTGCTATAAGATGCAGAAAGAATATTATTAACGCTTAATACATAACGTAATAAGAAAATATTCTGTAGGCTACATTAATTATTTAATACGTTGTAATGAATTTTGTGCTTGTTGCATGTAAGTGCATGGTCATTTCCTTTTACTTAATTCGCTGTTTCTGTTCTGAACGAATGCTTTAATTTCTCATTTATTATTCACCGAATTCAATTTAAGTGTATGCAATTTGGATGTTCCTTTCGGTAGATGATTTTACCACAACTGTTCTTACAGCTGTGTAGATAATACCGTGTTAATAATTTTGTTAAATATTTTATCATTGATTCAATTATAATCAAAACTTCAAAAATAATGATTTAAAGCTTTAAAAAAACCACCAACAGATTTTAAACGATCATCTGTGGGTATTAAATTTGATATTTTAATAAATATCAAATTAATATTTTTGACAACGATTTAATAAGTATAAAAAAAATGTTTACTTTTGCTAAGAGAAAAAAAATTAGTAAGATTGATAGGGAAAAATTGATAGTTTAATGCAAAACAAGTTCTAAGTAATGGTTAAAACTATGAGAAGTTCTCGAATTAGCAAAAAAAAAAGATATATATATATACAAAAATAGTTTAAAATCCTTAAAAAATACGACAAAATGACAATATCAGAAAGTCCCAAATGTTATTCCCATATGCCGACAGTAACGTAATCCCTTCTTCCTAATTCTGGAAACTGTCAGTGAGGATAATCCTGACGAAAACAGAAATATAAACAAATGTTTTACAGAAGTTAATTAAAAATTGTTTACATATAAAAGAAAATATAATTAAATTATAAGCAACCTAATTTCTTAATCACCACGATGCGAGGAAAATAGCCGAATTGAATGACACTTACATACATGTTAATGATACGAAATTTCTTTGCAAATAATAATAATTTTGTCGACTTAGATGAGTTTATTATTATTTTTTTATCTTCCATTTTGATATTTACTAGGAAAGGAGAAAATTTAGAGGAATCATCCATCACTGTTGGAAAAATTTCATCATTTTTTAGAAGCTTTAATGAAAAAAAATTATTTTGTTGGCATTAATGAAAAAAATAAAGCACCCAAATGATTTATCGTCTATTTTCAATGATTGAACATGATTATAATCCTCAACCAAGATCACTATAATGTAAAAATGTATAAAACTTGGTTCACTTCCATAGAAAAATAACAATAAAAATTTTTACATGAAAATTGATTCAATCCCCTCCCAGAAAAATAATATATATATATATAATCTAATTCAAATTACATTTCTGGTGAAATTTTCTCGCGTATTTTAAGTGAATAAAGAACAAATTTCCGGTAAAGTATTGAAATGTCATGAACACAAATGTTTTGGAATATATATATAATTTCAATATTATTTGATATATAACTCTATAGAATTTCAGAATATTAAAATGGTAATGTAATGCTTTATTATATTGTATGCAATATTTTATTATTCTGTTAGAAAATACAGACTGAATAAATAACGTAACTCTATCCTAACAGAATAAAAGGACATTGTCGTTTCCCATTTTCTTCGAAAAGATGATTCTTGCTATGTAGTGTATATATTTCTTTCGTACAGTCTACTGCTTATAAATCAAATCATTTTAGCTTAAATTAGTTGATTACTTAGTTTAATCAATGCAAATTAATGGATAAATATGCAAATTTCAAACTTATATCCCTTCAAATTAGCAAAAAATAAAAAAATAAAAGTATACAGCGTGCAAATATAAATTTTATCCAGTATTTTTTTTAAAACTTACTTAATATTCTTTTCTTCGAAAGTTTTTCTTGTGGAGATTTGTATCATATTTAAGTTGATGTTTCAGAATATAAAAATTAAAAAAAAAGTATTTAGTTTGAAAACGATTTTTTGTTAGCAAAAATTTACTAAAAATGTCTCTTTCTTCTGTCTATGAGTTTTCAATATCAGTATATTTTTTCTGAAAACAGCCATTTGTTTACAGTTCAACTACCCCGAAGGAGAAACGAATTTTCTTCTGGATAAATAAAATTCGTCTAAAAGGCATTCGTGAAAATCTTTTTAATGAATTTGAACTAAACCAAAAGTGGTAAACAAATTTTTTATAGATTAAAAACAGAGACTTTCTTAGTAAAATTTTAGTTATAAAAAATTATTTTCCAGACTGTAAATATTATCTAAATTTTAATTCGATATTCTGAAAATGTATTTAGAATATAATTAAAAAATTTATAAAAAATATTAAGCAAATTAAAGACTGCTCACATTTATCTTATATATATTCTGCCTATTGCATACTGTATTATATGGCTTTAGTTTGATTGAATTAATACTTTATGAATAGAATGATTTCATATAACATTATATGGTTTATATATTGTACTTATTTAATATAATGTCGAAACTAAATATATATTTTACACATAATAATATAAATCGATTTGGTTAAACTAAGGAGACCAAAATAGATAAAAAGATGTTTTATATAGACCTATAAGCGAGTTCCAAAATGGAGCATAACCCCCAGGCCCCCAACCAGTTTGTTAAAGTCGATCGAAATCGGTAAGACGGAGGTTGTGTCCTCTCTTTATGAAATGTAAGAGATGGTATAGTGATATGACAAAATATTTTTTATCAGATAAAAAATAGTTTATACAAAAATTTTAATTGATATCTTTGCATTTATCAATCGTCATCTCGACAACATTCGCATTTCGTTCATTTCTTTTGAATAATCGCCACTGTTAGTTTTTTTAACATAGCTACAAACCATGTTATATGCTAAAAAGGAAGTTAACCAAATTAAATCGTAGAATACTAAACAATAAAATTGAACGTGTTATGAGGCCAGAGCAGCGTAATACGCGATTAACCCATGATCTGTACTTCCCAGGTAACAATATTTATGGGGCAAGGGCTTACCAGGGTTTTCTCAACAAATTTTGAAATGTCAAAAAATATTATTTATTTAATATAAACTTTAATCAATATTCTTCATGCATTTCGTTCATTTCTTTTGAATAATCGCCCCTGTTGGTTTTTTTAACATAGCTACAAACCATGTTATATGCTAAAAAAGAAGTTAACCAATTTAAATCATAGAATACTAAACAATAAAATTGAACGTGTTATGAGGCCAGAGCAGCGTAATACGCGATTAACCCATGATCTGTACTTCCCAGGTAACAATATTTATGGGGCAAGAGCTTACCAGGGTTTTCTCAACAAATTTTGAAATGTCAAAAAATATTATTTATTTAATATAAACTTTAATCAATATTCTTTTATGCTTACCAAAAAAATAGCTCCTAATATGAAGTCATCCTAAGAATTATTGCATTTTTATGGTACTTTAATGTCAAAGTTGTGTGTGCTGTTCGGAAGCGACGTTTTGCAAAGGTCGATGTAAATACTGGAATCGCGTCATTCATCGTGCGTTATCTATGTCAATAAGTCGATGTTAACTTGTAGTAGAATACTACAATATTAAATAGCAAAATTTCACTTATAATAAAAAAAGCCCGATAATACACTTCCCCAACTACGCCCTTACCCCACTCCGCCTTATAGAAATTATGGAATCTACTTATTTTATTATACTATATTATTTTATTTTACTATATTTTATTTTCCGAGGGAATTTTTTCAATTCTATAGAACTGAAAAAGTTCCCTCGCGAAAATAATATATGTTTCTGCCTATTACGAGCTTATTTACAGATCAACAAACTAGACAAGATCGATAAATCGATCATGTGGCTCTCCGCTATTCGAATTTTTAATCTTTTTGAAAATAATAAAATTTGAATTATTATCACGTTTTTAATAACGATCTGATTTCTATTATTTTTAGCACACTTGATTATCTATTGGATTCCAAAAATATATATGAATTTAATTCATATTGAATAATATTTGTGAGAAATATTGCTTCACCGTCTGCGAACACCACTTATTAAATCAGTAATATTGATCCCAATAGATCATTTTCCATATGTTTAGCTCTCTAGTAGATAATAATAATAAAATAATATATGTGAATTTTATTCAAATAGAATAATCTTTAGGACTTAGGTGAATTATTGTGCTCATACTAACGGTTGAGTATACACAAACAGACAAACAGATCTAAATCCGTACACTGTTTATTCCATTTTTGAATTGAAAAGAGTAGAAAAAACATTTTATTTTGTTAGCATCATTTCTAAATAAATGTTAATTAATTAATTAATAATTGGGATGATGAATAGAACAATAAATAAATCACAAAATGAGTGTAAAATTATAAAAAAAAAACGACTGACAAAAAGTTTTTCTCATTATTTATTCAATTGCATTATAGTTGGATAAAAATTAAAGCATAGATACGACTATTTACACAAAAATTTATTTCAATTTATGCAGATTAATTTTAAAATAAATTAATACCGCAAGATTTTCATTTCAACTTCATGGACTGTTCTTCTACTTTCTACAGTTTAAAACATAGTAAATCGTAAATTCTCTTTAATGATATCATTTTACAGAAAACTAATACGTTTTAATCTCGAAAATAATTAAAATTTTAATTTTTAAAGTTTGAATAAACTAGATAACAAGATACTGTACATCAATTCTAATTTTAACAGATTTAATGTTCTTCTTATCAGGATTTTTTAAAAGCTAAGCAAATATCTTTACTAGCAAAAATTCGATTGATAGATAAGCTAACTGAATTTTGTTTTTATATATCTATCTGAATCTGTATAATCTGCGTAAGTCATGATAGAAGTCGCTCAAAATATCCTTCAAATTTATAATATTTACAATAACAATTGATGTGCGATAAAGTCTTACAAGAATCACGTTTAAGTAGGCTATTAAGTTTAATGTTTATTTCCATAAAGTAATATAATATAACGAATTCATTGTAACTCATAATTTTATGCTAATAACACGGAAATGGAAGTGTTATAATTGAATCTGACGAATAGCATAAATGATAATCACTGTTGCTTGCTAAAAGTATGCGGAGACGGTGAACATTGGCTGAAAGAGCCATTTTTTTCTTCCCAAGTCATTACTTTGAAGTCTAATAGAAAAGGATGGTAAATTTCCTCTGAATTGTTCCGCTTTATCTTGTCGGAGGGACTTATTTAATTAAGAAACTTTAGAAAGAATAAACTTGTGGATGATGATGGTCCTAACAATATCAGATCTTAGAAACAAAGCCGAAAAGAGTTAAATCTTTAGATAAAGAGAAGCGGGACGTAATATATCTGATCTTGTGTATAATTTATTCTTTACTACTGCTAATTTTTCTTCTGATAAAATTTATTTACATTATATTTGTTCTTTTAAATGCTGTTAAATAATTTTTTGTTAATAAAGTATGGTATATAGTACATAATATTTATAAATTTCATATTGATTTTTATCCTTTTTTTACAGGAAAAAAATATGTTTTTATATTTTGCATTTTTCTATGAAACTGTTCGCAAAATATAATCATCTTAGAATCTTCAAAATTCGGATGACTGTTATTAATTCATAATGATCACTGGAATTTTAAGAAATTATTAATATATGTTGCACGTAATAGAAAAAAGCCATATAACTTTTGTAATAGAAGTTATAATTATTTTTAAATTAAAATAATCTGAGTTTTTAAAATATTTACTAGTTAGAACACGAAACTAAAGCTTCCTCCCGAGATTAACTAAACGTTTTACTATTCGTTAAGTACCTGTGTTACTTTCGCTATTGACTTTTACTGTTTATCTTTGCTTTAGATAGTGATTTGTTTTATTCGATTGTTATTTGAGCGATGTTTACTAAAGTAAATGCGATAATGATATAAATAATTTATTAAACGATAAAGTTAATAGATGATAATCCATAATATCTCTTAAAGTCTAAAATGGAAAATAGAATAATTAGAATTCAATTCGAGATCATATTGTGTATTATATATTTCTACAGCTTCAAATAATTAAGCATTAATTCATATAAAATTATTAATACATATTTTAGTGATCACAATGCAATAATGATTAAATATAATGCACGAACTCATCTATTTGAAATGTAAACAGATAATAATATAATTATTATTATTCCATTAATATTGTTCTATACTTCAATTGATGCACGATTTTTAAATTTAATTATTTACACTATCCTTTTTTTATAATATTAAAACAGAAATTATATTCATCTTCTCTAATACAGTATTTTGTTTACAATTTTTGCGTGTGGGAAAGCTAATATTATCGTTTTCGAATTTTGTTTTATATTAAAAAATCGTTTATTAAAAAAATTTAAAAGAGAGAAAAAAAAGAAAGTTTCTCAGACGAAAACTTATAAAAAATATATGTAAATAAATGTATAAAAATAATAAAACGTATAAAAAATCATTTCTAAAATATGGGTTTTTTTCCCCCCTCGATTAGATAAACATAATGTTAGTTGTGATATTTCGCATCATTAAGCGGAACTATCATATTTTGTACCGAATATTCAATTTTTAAATAATAAAATACTATAATTTATTTATGACAACATTTCTATTGTGATAAATTTACAACAGAAAAATGTATTAAAAAAATAACATTTTTGTTATATGAATCTAAACTTCATTTCGATAAAAAAATTGAAAAAAATTCTGAGAGTGTCAGTTGTTGTGATAAATTTACAACAGAAAAATGTATTAAAAAAATAACATTTTTATTATATGAATCTAAACTTCATTTCGATAAAAAAATTGAAAAAAATTCTGAGAGTGTCAGTAATAACGAATAATAAATAGAGTGAAGAATATACTGTATAAGTCCATTATAAATATAAAATTCTTGAAGCATTATTTTGCTTCACTTTCGGAGAAATAATCCTATAAATCGGACATGCCTTTGGATGCAGAAGCACGAATGTGTTTAGTAAGGATTATAAATAGTATATAAATTTTATGGGATTTTATTATGGCATGACAATGCTATAACAGGATTTTAAAAATCTGGAGATACAATTTTCACTTTGTGAAATATTATCCCTTTCCTACAGTAAAATGCTATAACTATTTTTCATCATTGCCTTCATTCTAACTATTTGAAAATCCTACTTATCTCACAGGCTTCACTGAGTCTTGAGTCTTTCTAGGAATCTTTCCGAGAACATACTTAAAATTTGCATGCTTATAACGAGCCTTTAGAATTACCATTTATGTAACTTTTATTCAATTATTATTAACGTTAATTATCAATCCAACTCGTATAGAAACTTATTGCCCTATATGAGAATCTATAACATATAATTCATAATCATACGATCATAGTCAAGTTTCAATAATGTTATCAGTAGCTTACGATAGAATGTAGAACGTATAATCACATAAATTAATGTCATTAATTTAATTATTTACTAACTTATTGAGACTTAAATCTGGAATTTCGAAAATCTAATGATCATTAAATCATTAGAGTCAAACCAGAAATAAATTCTTAAATGTCGCTTTTGTAATCAGATTATTAAATATTTTAATGTTTTGTAATCAAGACTTTAATAAATATTTCAACTACAGACTATCTCTAATTATTGTAGAATTCAATATAACCTATTCAAAATAATTTTGCAATTAAACTTCCTACATAAAATAATTTACATTTACATAATTTAAGTTTGCATATATTTGAATTCAATAACAAAACAATATTAATTATATTATAATATTTAAAATTTTGTTTCCCATTCTTAATTAAATCATGTAAATTATATTTTTAATGTATAGATTCTATGTAAAGTTATAAAGCACGATAATCTCATTGGATTCTCATAAATTAATTTTCCAAAGTTTGAACTCTGATAGTAAAATATCATGTTTTATAAAGTGCAGATAAGCAGTCGAGATGTAAAATATATTATGTTTGGAATAAATATTATTTATTATTTAAAAAAATTTTATTGGGAGAATAAAATTGGAGGTTCGTCGAAAAAAAAAGAAAAATCAGTCGAAAATTTGTAATTTGCAAAACGTGATTCTGTTCAATCAATAGCATAACTGAAACAATGCAATTGCACTGAGAACTCACCTGAAGGGATCATTAATCTTTAAAAAAATTTTGCATATGTTAACAACAATTAACAATAAATTGAATTTTTTTATTAAAATTATAAATCTATATATTATATATTTTTATAATGATTACAATCATCACCTATTTATACATATATCCAGTTCAGATCCAATTTATTTCAAAATTTAACTTTTTATCGTATTTCTGTCACATATTATGATATCTAAAATTCAGAAATCATTCATTTAACTTCATAAAAATCATACAATACAGGGTTTCACAAATCTGATAAATAAAATTTTCAAACTAATCATGAATATTAATTAACAGAAATTGTAGAAGTTTCGAATGCATTGCTTAAATCCATTGAAAAAACGTAGTGATACTGAATGTTATTTCCAGATAAAAGAAATATATGTTAGAAGCTTTTTTTCTTATTTTCCGAAATATTTCTTGAAGAAGAAAAAACAAGTAATTGTTTAGATGACACTGATGGCGAATGTAGCAAATGTCGCGTACGCCATGCATATCTAGATCAATATGGAAAATACACATTTCTTCATCGTCATCGACTTCCGCTAAAAAGATAGCTGATTAAAGACGATACGTGCTCTGCAATAATAGAGAGTAGCAAAACAGTTGCTCTTTTCTAGTCACGACTGCAATTGTTTAACCAATCGAGTACGTTTAATTCGAGAAAATCCTCTTTTCAATCACAACTCATGGTTTCCATGCCGAGAGATTTTTGTTATCGTTTTGACTCTATTTTGTTTTCAAGTATATCTTTTGTATTTCGATTATATTTTCTCTTTAACTGAAAACATTTCGGATAAAATACCTTTTTAAGAACTTTTCTCTTTTCTAATTATGTCCAATGGCGCACAATGTTTAATTAAAATTTACTATAGAAAACTAGAATAACAATTTATTAAAGTTAGAAAATTTCTGCTATTAAAATAGAATCGTGCCTTTCTATTTGATTGTTATCATAAATATTAATGATAATAATAATAATAAATTTCTCGGTATTGTCAAGCTTTGGTACATCTTACAATATACGCAATCATCTTTGTTGGAAGAAACTATTATTGCGCCTAACTGACAATTTTAGAATGTAAATTATTGCAAATTCTCATCAATACGCACGAATTTTGAAATTGTAATTTAACTAATTCTTGCTGATGTTTGATGTATTTTAGTTATTGTTATTAAGTAAACAAATTTATTGATATAATTAAATAATACAGTACAGATACAAACCTATAGAATACGTAATGCATTCGAAAGCTGTTCTCACATGAGCAGTAGCAATCATCGATATGCAATATAGGCTATATATCTATGGAAATCACTATACAGAACTAATTCGATTTATGGAATTACGTCAAAAGTTTCTAATGTAAACTTCATTATACAGGTGAAGTTTCATCTTCATACTGACCCTCAACAATGCATACAATCTCGGTAATTATAATAGTTGAAATATAATCTTTTAGAATTGAATCCAAATTATGAAACATATATGATCACCATGCTGTTTTTCTGAATATTTGTTTCCACTAATAACTCTTTAATTAATTGACAATTTTTCATGAAATTTGGTAATGACTTTCTGCCATTAAAGGTAGACAACCATCATGAATCACTAGCTTTAACCATTTAAAAATGGCGGGCATAAATCTGAAGAGACTTTCTTAATACATTCTAAAATAATTATTCAATTTTAATGAAATTTATCAGTAAGATCAAGTGATTGATGATGATATAGATGACATAAAATTAATCTTTTTAATCATTTAAAAATGGCGGACTTTCAAACTTCAGAGTTTTTTCCCTAACAACTTTTCAACTATTTGATTGATTTTTATGAAATTCGACAGAGAATTCGGGTCTTTAATATAAAATTTCGAAGTAAAATTAACTAATCCTGTAGATTTGTCAGTTTAAATAAGGCAGACATTCAAATTTCTGAAACTATTTGATAGATTTTTATGGCATTCATCATGGAGGATATGACATTGAAGATGTTTTTGATGACATATTTTTTAATTCGTAATTTTAGTTATTCTAAAATAAAGACCACGTTCGAAAAGGAAGAAATTAATTCTTCCTAGAACTTTCAGTTTTGATTCAATATCTAGTATTACTAAATATGTTTTTAAAATTTTAATTTTTTAATATTTAATTTTATTATAAGTGGAGGAGATAAGTTGGAATGGTCTTAGATCTATTTTGTATGTAATAGTTTAAAAAATCATAGAAATTTAATTATTTAAATATTTTCTAATTGAGTTAATTTCAAGACTTTTCTAAATTTAATAAGAAAAATTCATCAAAAAGTTAATTCGATTCTACTTGGCTAATTATATTTTATATAACAAAAACATTTTGAGAATGTTCATTATTGAATTTCATAACAAAATTAATCCTTCTGATAAAAATTTATCTTCTTATTATTAAATTTTTCGACTGAATGTTTCCATAATCTTCTTTTTACTTCAAAATCTACAATATTTGAACTGAATTAGTTGAATTTCTATTTAAATCGATGAGTTTTGTTAAAAAAAAATTCCTGATACCGAAAGCATTGTTTCCATTCATTCTTATTTTTCTCGGTTTCTTTATGTTCTGTTTTCTCATTTTAATCTTTATTTTTTCCTTTTCTATTATTTCTTTTATTGTTATTTTTCTACTTCTTTATATTTCTAACTATTTGATAATTTTTTTTTATCATGTAGATTACTGTACTTTATTATTTATTCGGATAAGTATTGTTATAAACTTTTGCTATTTATAGTAGATGCAAACACAATACAGAAAAAAAGTAATTATAAAGAGGAAAAAAACAGATCTATTAGACAAAATCTTTTATCCTTTAACAATCAAAGTAATAAATGATACGTAACAAATGCAGATTAATTGCTATGTCCTTCCACTGAACAGCGAACTTTCGTTGTATCCTCACAAAGTTCTCTAAATGTCTCTTTGCAAAGACTGCTTAAAACCATTTACATATTTAAATAACAGTTTGGAATAATTATTTATGACTTTTTAGTAGATGAAACTGTGGCATTAAACAGCGCATTCGTTCTAGCTTTACATTAAAATTCGTTAAAAGATAGACAAAGCTCGAATATAATTTTATTTATGAAAATTTATATTAATTATCCATATATATCATATTTACATCTGGACTGTTTATCAATACGAACAATTTGAAATTAATTATCTGTTAATTAAATTAATTAGCTTAGCATAAACATAATATTTATTTAGATTATCTACGGCTAGAGTTAACCGAAGCAGAACACCAAAGTTCTGAGAAACGAAACTTTAAAAATATTTTTAACGCATCAGAATTTACTTTTAATACTTTAATTACCCGACTAATCTCAAAATCTCGAAATTAACGTTATTAAAAAGAAAAAATAAAAACATTTTAGCGAAAATGCGTTAAAATTTCATTAACGGGTGTCTGTTAAGTGCGATTATCAACTGTTACGTACAAAATCCTTTTAACAAATTAATATTTTAAAAATTCCGCATTACACAGTTTTATTTTACTGTGAATAATAATTTCTCGAGCGTCAAGTAGAATCTAAATCATGGAGTTTCTACTTGATCGTTCTGTATTATTTAAGTGCTTATTTTATGCAGAAAATCGATCTTTTACGAATTGCAAAAGAGCTTAAAAATTAAAATTATATGCGAATTAATTAAATAATTCGTTAATAATATTTTATTAGTAATAATTATCAATCACTGCATCCATCTTTATTATATAACGACCTCCTTTCTAAAGTGTTGTTTGTGTAGACTTGGCTCCATTTTCTTCCTTACGGACGAATCAGCTCTCCATCTTCTCGATCATTTATCTCCTGTTTTTATGTTAACTCGAGAGCAATTCTGTATTTAAAATCATCTCTCTCTATGGAAAGGTAAGCAGTTTCGTAACGTTTTAGTTATATTGAACATCAGTGGCGACTGAAAAAATTAATTTGAAGCATTTAAATTTTTATAAAATGAGAAAAAAACAGTGATCAAAACTTTTATCATTAAAAAAACATGTTTTTTCGATCGATAACAAGCTTCACTCGCTATTTTCATTCGAATTGAGTCGTGACTTTTCCACCAAATACTAGACGTCATTCTGAACAACTTTCGTTTCATTTAATCCTCAATTTTCTAACATTCCTATTGTCGAGAGAAGTAAAATATATAAATATAGTTTAAAATTGTTTTTATAGTTACTGATAATCATAACAAAGATGTGATAAAAATTCATTTCTTATTTCCTATTTTATAAATATTTACGACGAGTTTATGCGTTATGAGGGATGCAAGACAATCTTTAAAATGGAATTATATGTACACTACATAAAAATCTAGCTTCATTCGCATTTATATCTGGTTTCTAAATTATTTATTCGTAAAATTACTTTTTAAAAAGGAAATATGAATAATTTATGACATATTTTATAATATTACATAACGAAAAAAAAGCGAATTATGACAAATTATTCATATTAAAATCATGTTATAATTCGCAAAAATTTTCCAGACATCTCGACCAAAAACATTTTTACTGAAGACATATTTTATAATATTACATAATGAAAAAGCCAATTATGTCATCAGTAAAAATATTTTCAGTTGAGACGTCCGAAAAATTTTTGTGAATTTTAATATAATTTTAATTATGCGTATTCATGAACTATATTAAAAATTATCACAGACTTAAGAGAACTTATTCTACTTATAATATTTTAACTAAATATATACGAAAGCATGAAAGTAGAACCATTTCTACTTTTATGTTCCGTAATGTTTATTAATATTCATCATTATCAATCATTATAACTGTCAGATTTGGTATAACTGGCGATTAATGTTTACTAATTTTCTTAATTTTGAAGGTTAGTATATCTCTGTTATAAATGACTCTTTAAGTTACACAACATAATTAATTCATTCCGAAAAGAAATCATTAGTAATTTTTCATTCAAAATTTGGTAATTATGAATTTTTATGGGTGAAAACAAAATTAATTAAAATACATCGTTTTGTTTTAATTTTTCTCTTCCTTGTTTAGTGTATATAATACTGTATTATTAAAACTAATAAAGTTTGACACTTTAGCAAATTTTTTTTTTTCTTTTTTATACTAAAGGATACGGCTGAGAACATAATAATAAAGATTTCTCGCCAGTCAAAACATAATCAAAGTAAAAAAGATTAGAATCTAGGCCGACTCTAACTTATCTTTGCACTTTTACTATCGAAGGAGAATCATGCCACATAAATAAAAGTTATAAATGAAACAACCAAACAATCTGCTGTTCCTCGAAAGAATAGTTCTCCTCGAGAGGAAAACAATAATTCAAACAACAACTATCCCATCAAAGAGTAAATTTCTCGATGTACGACATCTATAAAAGTCACCATTTACAAGAACTTCTGCTATCTTCACCGAAATATAATCTTTATTACAAACGTTTAATTGCTATCTGAATTTTTTTATTATTTTATCACGATGATAACGTATATGCAGCAATTATTTTAATAAAAATGTTGATAGAATAATAATAATAATCAGTTAATTCAAATCTTCAATATCCGGCATTTGTTTTATCTTCAGTCGTGATTGGAATGAATAGTCCATTGCTTTCTTCTAAATAATTGACTTGTCATTCTGAGTCTTCAATAGAATCTTAACTATTGTTTATTCAGTTTCGTTAATGCCGACACGCTAATGAAATGTTTACTGAGGAAATAAGACTTAATTGTTAAATTTATCATCTGTAAATCACTATCAGATTCGAATATCGCGTTTAAGTTTCTTACTTTTTTAAAAATTCTGCCGATGCCCTTCTTTCTATGTCCGAACGAAAGGAAAGCAAAAATAAACTTGGCGAATTTTCGTCTTTCTTACGTTTAGTAAAAAAACTGATAATTTCTTTAAACACTAGTCGATTTATGGCTACTTTAGTCATTTTTCATGCGTGTAAAAAGCAATAGAAAATATGTGTAAATCTATGTTATTTCAGGTCACGTACCTTATTCTATATATTTAATTCAATAGCCTTAGGTAAAAGAACAAAAAATAAAAATTGTTTCTTCTCCTCTCTGCTAACTTTACTTCGTGAATATGTAGAAATTTTCTTACTTTTTCTGTATTTATTCAGGAAAATTTATTCTTAAACTCTCCGAATCGTATTAGCACCAGTTTAATTCGCTAGTTGGGCATCATATCAATTATTTTTTTAATTTAAGATTGATCGATAATTTTATTAAATTTATATATTTTTAAATTAACAAAAAGACCTCAGAAATGTAATTTATGACTTAAAATTCGCATAATTCTATTTTAAATATTATGCGAATGATGCGGTATCGTAGCATCTAGTACGAAAGATAAATTTTGTAGTTGATCCAAGTTAAGTAAAATTTGGCAGATTTAATGTTGCTTTTGTTAAGTAAGTTATCTTGTCTTTCACTTCCGAATGAGAGAATAGAGATAATGATTCAATTATTCGACAACAGTAGGATAAACTGTTGCTTTTTTCGGTACAAAAAATTTCAATCCTATACGATGACATATTGGAAAGGGAATTGGAGTATCCTGGTACGAGTCGATATATTTCACGATTGATTGTTTGTAAGCTGTGTTTTTATAGACAACTTTGACAGCAAAAACTGAGATTAATTTATTACTCACTTGGACTGATGCCAGTCTCATATGTTGAACATTTCTTCCCGAAAAGCAGAAAACAAAAATAAAAAAAATATTTTAAAAATATGTAAAGACACAAATTGAACATTAGCGTGTTAAAAATTATTTCAAAATAAATATAACGCCATTAAAGATTTTTCTCAATAAATAAAAATTTTATTATACTTCTTTAAAAGCCAAAAATATGCGAGTTTTGATAGAATTTTATATTTTCTAAGTCTAAAAAAATAAATAAAATTAAAAAAAAACGACAAATTAAATTATTAAATTAACTCACTGCTGTAAATATTTTTAAGTAAGTTTTTATGCAAATTTAATTGTAATCATTTCAAAAAACTAATTAAAATATTTATACTTGCTTTTCTGTATCCAACAAAAAAAATATTCTAATTAAGATAACTGGAAATTTTTAAAATTTATATAATTCTGAAAGAATTTTTTTATTTTTAATATAATTTAGAAAATGTTCAAGATTTGCGTTAAATCACTGGAATTAACTCATCTAACCGTTTCTACAAGCACATAAAGATCGAACTTCAAAATAAATTGAAAACAAATGAGTGGTTATTGAACTTTCTATAATGAGAAAGATAACGAAAAGTAAAGAGTACTTTTAATTTGACAAAGATTATTAATTTAATGAACTGTTCATTTATAAATGTATGCTCAATAATATCTTTAAAATATGTTAATGTTTGAATATAATTGGTTTTTGTTTTATTTCTAGATTTATAATTATTATAATTCTTACAATAAATTAAATTTAATACGGTTCAGTTATTCGACTTCAGAAACAAATTTAACTTAATCAAATAGTTTTTTATTTTTCTTTCCTTTGCGATGAATGTTTTAAAACAAACTAGAAAAACTACAAAACTAAATTATCATAGAAAATCTATTAATTGTTGAGAAAGGAACGATGAAATTCGAAAGTTTTCAGTTAATAAATTATTTTCAAATGAACAAAATTTCAATAATTTATCTGATAGTAATAAAAGATCGATTTTTTTTCCTGTTCTTTTCGTCTCTCTCTCTCTCTCTCTTTCAAATTTCAAATGATTAAAAGAAAAAAAAAATAAAATGTAAAATGTTTCATTCCTTACAGATCATTAAAATAATAATCCAAACATTTAACAACGTTATCTTTGAAATTTGAAATTTTAGCTTGATTTTCATCGTAAGTTAGATTAAATTTATAAATTTTTATCTTTGCTTAATTAAATTTATACCGATAAAAATGTAACAATTAAAAATCTGATGCTTCTTCTCACACTGATTTTCTTCTAAAATTTAACGCGAATTTCTTTTATTTCTTTATAAATACAGATTCTTTTCCAAATTTATAAGATAAACAAACAAATTTAAAACATTATTTTCATTAATTAACAACAATAAATGATTTTTCTTAAAGTTTTTATTTCAAAATTTTCATTTTCCATTATTTTGTTAAGTAAATCATCAAAGTTTTGTTAACTTTCTAAAATCTTACAAACGCATTTTATTTTTGCTAATTAATTTAAGTAACTTCACAAAACTATAGTTCTAAATGTACACTCTAATTAAAACGATGAACTTCTTAAGATGCACGACAAGAAAGTTGTTTTTACTATCCAAATAATTACTGACAGAAAACAAGATGAGACATGTGCTAATGTCATTGATATTCAATATTCTGAATAACTTAGAATATAAGTAATATAATCTAAGAAAAGTTTGGAAAAAAAAGATTAATATCTATCTTCTAAAACGGTTGATATTGGGATATTTCCCAATATAAACTATTGAGATGATTTTCTCTTCCAGTACAGAATCAATCATTCTTCAAGCTATCTATTGACACCAACTGCAGACGTCTAAAAGGAAACTATTAAGAAGTGAAAAAATACACATAAAAGTAAACAGTTCTGCTATCATTCTAGTTTTATAAACAAAAATATACACAAAAAAGTAAAAGTTTAAAGATTTTTTGATAATATAAACAGGCCAACTTTTAAAATTTCTGTAAAATTTTACGGAATAAATTTACTCAAATTTTGTTTATTGAGAAAACCGACTATCATATTCCAGAGCCAACTAACGATAAATTATTTTTCTGATATGGACCATTTATAATGTGTTTGTTGTTTTAAATGCAATAAGAGACGGCAAAAATCAGTAATAAGAACAAGTTAGAATTCAAAACACTCTGCAGCAGCATTCTATAGATTTAGGAGGAAAAAAAAAATCTCGGTTAAACATATATACATCCATACGTTTCCAAGACAATAATTTTGTTTCTTTTCTCATAGCCTTATAAATCAAATTTATTGACTAAAAATCAAATTTATAACAGTTACTTTCTTTGTAGAAAAAAATAAAATGAAAAATAGATAAATTAGAAATATAGGAATGAAGAAAAAAAAATTATTTTTCTATTGTCCCTATAATAAATTGATGTCTAGCATAATTTTTCAACCGAACTGACTTATTATAAATATTTAAATTTTTTTAAAACAATAGTAAAACATGTTTGACAAATTTATTAGAAAATCTATATGTGTGTATCTATATATAAATTTAAAAAATCATTGTAGACATCTTTTCTACAGAGGTATCAAAATTTTGTTTTCGGTGACATCTTGCAACAATCAATACTTTCTACTGCGACCTATCATCAATAATTTTGTTCTTACAAATTTTTTTTTTCGTATATTGGAGTATTTCTCTAAAAAATAAAAAAATATTAAATATGTTTCGTGTCTAGAAATAAAAATTTACTTTTTACATTCAAACTTACGGTAATGTTTATAGTAAATTATTATTTGTTCGAACTATTACCGTTACTAAAACTACTTAAACATTTCTCTATACAGTTTCAGAAAATAAAAAGAAAATTTTCTTCTTCACGGTAGATTTACAGTTTACAGTTTCGTGATTAATTCTTCTAATTATAATATTCTTCTCATTTTTAATAGAAAAAGTTTTTGATTAAAAGTTGAAAATGCTTTAATTATATCTGATAAATGTAGCATTTAATTTATTCGTGATAATTAGAGCTGAATTAATACATAAAATAATTTTTATTTAAAAAAATCAAGTTGTAATTTTTTTGAGAATTTTTAAGTGTTAATTTAATTTTTTAAGTTATATGATATTAAATATTTTTTATAAAATGGTAACTTTAGTCGAAAAGTGCCATTATTGCTGAAACATTTCATGCAAAAGTAATTTTTAAATTAAATTTTTGTTTAGTTGTTATATTTATAAAATGAATATAAAATTTAGACTCGAGAATTTTTAACCCCGTGAAAATAATGAATCGTTTCTTAACTTATAAATTTACATAATGTAATTTTGAGAATTTTTACCAATTTACCAAAATTATGAAGTCAAATTAAAAATACGTTGAATGTTTCCTACTCTCTAAAATATCTCCAGTGGAAGAATTACGATAATCAACGCTATCAACTAAAAATTAACTTCAAAAATTGTGGAGCCTCGGTATAACGAACTTCATTATAACGCGAATTCGGATACAAAAGTTTCTAAAATAATAATTTCATATACATGCAATTTAAATTATTTTATACGCTAAAATTGTAGAGCCTCGCTATAACGAACTTCATTATAACGCGAATTCAGATACAAAAGTTTCTAAAATAATAATTTCATATACATGCAATTTAAATTATTTTATACGTAGATGTCATTTTTAAAAGTAAAATGGGTAAGAGTTAAATGGTTTGGCATGGAAAATTTTCATAATCTCGCTATAACGCAAACTCATTTACCGTCATCAAACATTAGCTTGGCTCCAGATTTATCTAAGTAAACATTTAAAAATTTTTTTAGTTCATAAAAGCATCGGAGGGTTTTATGTTCTAATGAGAACATTTTCAGAATTAAACTAATTTAGGTCAGGCGAACTTAGCTTCGAAGCTTCTGCTTCTATTTAGATGATTAATTGCTTGTGATAATATGTTATTGAAGTGCTACTCCATATCCTAATATGTCAAAGTCAATCACTGATAAGCGAGATGGAGCAAAATGTTTCCATCATACTTAGATAGTAGCTTAACAGGTAAAACAATGCACGGTTATGTAAAACTTGTATAACAGAACTTAATTAAAAATAAATTAATAAATAAATCATCTGCTTAATTATTTATAAAAAGTAAACGATCGTTTCCTTAATTTAAATCCTATAACGATCGACCCAAATTATAAAGTCCAAAGTAACATTTTTACTGTAAAATTAAACATTTGGTAGTTCATGCCATTAAATTTTTATAAATTTTAAATGAAGATTAATCTGTAATTAGTAACTTTTTATGATAATGTATGCATTAAATTCTATTAAATCCCAGCTAATTTATAAGTTAATCGACTTCGTTTCGTCAACATTAAAAAAATTGTTTGTTTTTTTTTTCTTTTTTTAGTTATTTATAAGTAAGGATTAAATCACGTTAATTTTAGTACATATCGTTTCATATGAAAAGCTAAAATTCTACAAATGTTTAATTGCTTGATGTAATTATCTGGTATTAGAATAATTAACACGTATCCATTTATTAAGTTAAATCTGAATTTTATCTAAATATTCTCTCTCTCACGTAAATAATTCGTATGAAAACAATGAAGTATTATATCGGAAAATTGCTTTAATTAAAATTTTTATAATGGTATACGAGGGTGGAAATTTGTTTTGAAAACATCTTGGAATCTCTTGTGCACTAGAAAATGGTATGCACCTTGCGCATACTCAAAGAGACAGCGATCGAACAGCAATATACTTCAAGACACCTACGGCTCAGTCAGCGATAGAAGCCAAGCAAGTAAGGTCATGTATTGTATCCTATCTGCTGGAGAACAACGTGTTTTATCTTATAAGCTGGATTTCTACTTAATAAATCGGAAATTTGTCAAATAAGTAAGTTTGCTTAAAATTATTTATAATTATTCTCTCGAAAAAATCGTGTAAATTATTATCGGTTTTCCTTTCGCTTTTGGATGTTTTATGCATACAGATTGCCTTATCTTTTTAATAGATTTTTTTCTATCTTTAATTCATTCAGTTGTTAATTACTTTATCATACTTTTTATTAATTTAAATAAAAATTAAAATACCTGTTTATAAATTTATTTTCTCTAAATCTTACCCTCATATGTAATAAAATGGTGGTATTTAGAACGAATGGTAGAAAATCAAACAATATAGATATTTGTTTTTTACGAAACTTTTTGATGAAACAATAAATTTTTTATGGAAAAAAGCAAGTCAATTTATTATTTTTTAGATAAGAAATTTTTGGAATTTTTTTGGATTTGTATTTATTTATTTATTTTTTAATGTCTTGTTTATAGAAATATAAAATTCTTAACATTCAATCGAATACGTTTGAGTTTGAGATATGTCTATAGAGTTATTAACCTAAGGAATCAAACAGAAAAAATAAAATGTTAGATATTTTTTTATTCGATAAAATTCCAAGTTATTTTTATCGAGGGAATACGCAAAAAACTACAACAATATATAATCGATTTTTAAAATTATGAATCGATTTTTACATTTAAATCTGAATTTTATTCAACACAAAATACTGTGACTTGTTGCATTCTTCTCTCTCTGAAAGACTTCGTCAGTTGACTAAAAATATAAAAAACAATCAAATTAATGTTTTTCTTCTTATCAGGAATATTCATAACAGTATAGAAAAGATTTAAAAAATATAAAAAATTACAGAACTCACCGCTGTCTGGAATTTTTCCAAAAATCTAGCGTTTTAATGATAGGAATTTTTATTATTCGCATATTTTACGATTTATCAATTCATTCTATGAGTGGCGTATCATTTGTAGTTTATTTTTGTCCTGTTTGACTGAATTGAATTTTCGTATTGTTATATGAATGATCGACATGCCATTTTTTTCATATAATTCAATCTAGAACCATCAATAAACTTTCCGAAAAGTTATGGAGTGAATAACTATTTTCTATATTTTCGACAATTTTTGACGAAAATTTATTAATAGTTTATAAAGGTTAAGTATCATCAGAATTTCCGCGACTTTCTTAGTACTATATACGGAAATTTTGAAACTATTCTGCTAATTTATTATAAAGATTAAATGTGTGTCACATACGTCTAAACAATTATTTAATTCCTTTAGAATAATCACAGTTCCACCTCTCTATGCCCGATGAAAGTTAATCATATAAGTTTTATTGGAATTTTTAACATAATTCGAATTTTATGTAATCTTTTCTTATCTTTATCGCATTATGTAATCTAAAATTAATGTTCAAAAAGTTTCGTGTAGCATTTCTTTACAAAATATCTATCGGGAATTGCATCAAAATTCAGAAGACTTTTTTTTTTTAATTCCGGAAAAATAACATTTTAAATGGTATCGAACACGCAAAGAAAGTCCGAAACATTTATCAATATAACATTTCTAACACTGTTTGTTTTATGTGAATGAAGTTTTTTAAAATAGAAAATGCTTTTAAAATGTAACATTTTAAAAGCATTTTTATTAATATAACAAAATATTTAACAGAAATTGCTTTCTGTTAATATTTGATGTCATAGTTTGTATCAATACAGTAAATCTTAGATTTTTCTATGGATAGATATTACGTTTATAAACTTAAGTAATGTGTGTATATATATATATATATATGTATATATTCTGAATATTTTATTACTTTTGAGGGATTTTAAGAAGAAAATATCAGTATAGAAAATAAAATATTTATTAAAATATCGAATTTATACAGCAGCAACTAATTGGTACATTATTTTCCTATAGATTTAAACCGAATGAAAATATTTTAAAAATGTGTATCTTGCGCGATAATCCAATTATATTTCTTATTTATTCATAAAAATTTTATTTTTAAATATATATTTTTAATGCAAAATGCAAATGCATTCTGTTTTTATAAAAAATTTTTAATTTGTTCCAAGGAATAAATTAGATTTTTTTATAAACGGTATGATGAATTTATGCGACCAAATTTTCTTTTTTTTTGTGAGAAATTTTAGCCTTAATTGCTAATAAATTTGACTGATTCTCGTTTATCTTTACTTTCTTTAATCTTATTGAAAAATAATTATAATAGACGTTACTATGTTAGTGAAATACTAAATAAAATTTATTTCATTCAAAAAATTGTGACACGAAAGTAATGGAATGTCCATTTGATTGAAGCAATTTGACGATAAAATATATATTTTTTATTCATTTTATTGAAGCGTGCAAATCGTTATTGTTTCTTTATGTTGGTATAATTTGTCTATCTTTATATTTTCGTAAATTTTTTTCGACAAATAGTCTCTATTAAATTAACGGCTGATACAGGGAAAGAAAAGGCAATTTTTGTCACGTGTGTAAGCTAAATTTATTCATCTATACAGACCGCAAATGCAATTTTCAGCTATATTTTATCATAATACGCCCACCTAGCGATCCGGAAGTAAAAATCCTGAAAAGATGAAGGATATAAGAGACTAGGTAATTGCATGAAATAAAGGTCTTCCTAATAATAGACTAGATTTTAGGAATATAATATCTCATTCACCATACAAGAATCCAAGCAACGGTAATGAAACGTCTAAGCAAACAGTAATTACACTTCTTGAAGTGGAAATCTCCTACTCTATTGATATCCTATAATAATCTTCGAGTGACGATCATTCACAAACAAATTTAACACATAAATAAAAGTTATTTTGATATTTTTCTCTCAGATTTCTCCTAATCTATTTATATAATTATATATAACACCTTTTCTACAGATTAGAACTAATAGATAGTTACAAAAAACTTTAATTCTTTCATTTTTATTTATATTTAAGAGCTTAGCATCACTTTAACAAGGAATAAACGCTGTTTCGAATATCACTTTCATGTAAACAATACTTAAATAGTGGTAAAATTGAGATTTATTTAACATAATGGTATAATTTAGTTAAAAATAGAATATTGAAATCAATGGAAAAGTGATCAATATTTTTTCGTCATTTATTTTAATCTGATCGACTTTACTGATGAGGTGAAGTTGGAAGACATTTTCTAGATGAGATCACATTTATTACGCTTTACAGTTAATACTTATAAAAATGTACAAAGATTTATATTTATAAAATGACTAGTTTGCATTTTTTGAGTACTTTCGAAGAAAATGTCAAGAAGAGGAAAAAGGATTCTTTTTTGTCAAAAAATCGAGCAAAAGAAATATCGAGTGCTGACGGATTTTTAATAGGTGCCCGATGTTCAACATATGTATATATTCAGCAGCATAAATGTTTATCCGGATTTACATTATGTAGCAAGTAATGAAAATGTTTTAGAAAGGAAAATTACGTGTAAAAATCAGATTAATATTTAGACATTTTTCTTTACTTTTCGAGGGAGGGAATTCCGGAATTAATAATGGAAAAAATAATAATAAATAAATAAAGAACGACTCGACAAAATGTTAACAACATGGCATAAGTTCCGTTATACACACATTCTTTGTAGAGAATTTTTGATGAAAACAGCATATTTTGTAACCTGTCAAAGACGAACGTAGTTGCTATGTATTGTATATAAAGTTCGGTTCAGAAACTGCCAAGAATTTCCATCCATAAAAAAATAGTCCCTTAAAGAAACAAGTACAAAAAGGTACTGCAAATATAAATTCTTTCATAACTCTTATCAATATTTCTTTATAAAATGTATCACAACAACAAGAATCCAATCTTAAATAATCAAGAAGATTTAATGCTAAATATTAATAAGAAAAATCAGTAATTAAAGAAATTAAATTTTGATAATTGTTCTCTTTAAAATTATATAATTAAGGAAAAAAATCTTCCTAATTCTTTTAATTCAGTATTCATCAGATTATAAAATTTAAGAGAAAACGAAGAAGAGAAATTAATTCCCTTTAATTAAACAGAATCGTGTCTCAATTACTGTATTTATTCCTAATTCATTATCTGGAATGGAACAGAATGTTTCTTTCTAGTAATTTTTTTTTCTTTTACTCTATATTAACTGTAATAAGATTATATTATCATAATAATTCAATGCAATTTAGTTGAATTTCGAAATAAGAATGTAACTTTAACGATAAACATTATTCAAAAATCGTTGGACGATATTTAAATTTTTTTTCTGATTTATTTTTACTTTGATACCTTTAACATCCTTCATATTCTCATAAACTACCTCAGGGCTTTATATCACTGCCATAAAACCCGAATTTAGCCTTTAAAGTATAAAGGTGAAAATTTTACTGCTGATAAGTAACATCATGACCATTTATATAATTTTTTTTAATGCCTTTCAAATGAAATATCATCCATGTGCAACAGATACTTTCAAAGACGATGACTTTAGAAGTTTCTGAATTCTTCATCTTGTAGCACAGTTATTCAGGAAACTGAATGCTAATAAACATGAATCTTGTATAATAAGGAACCATTATCTAATATTTGAATGCTCGAAAATGTAAAGTTCTTCAAATATTTTGCGAATGATAGATTGGTGATAGTTCAGAATTCAACACAGTATATGTGATAAATATACAAATATATATTGTTCGAAGATATACATTTTATTCTCTTAGAAACTATTTATCGCTAAAACTTTCTGCATCTTTATTGAGAACTAAACTTTCTACTTATAAATTCAATATCTGCGATTGTATTATGTAATCCACGTTTGGAATGACTTAAATCCTTATTGATTATCTTCAGATGGAGAATATTCCTTATTTATACATATTATATGGATATTTAGTATTTCAAACGTGTTATAAATCATCACGGATAGCGTATATATTGCAATAACTTTAGTCAATCAGCCTTTACCATAAATGTTTCAAATCAAAGTTTATACTTTGAATAACTTCTTATATTTAAAATTTAAACGTAAATGTAAATCTTTCCAGAGTTATAAATCTCAGAATATATATATATATATATTTATTTTTGAACAAAGATTTATCAAACGGAAAGACTTCCCCTTTGAAATATTTACGAATCTGGCAAAAGGTGTTCTAATGGGAGTCGAGAGCGATTCGTATAATATACAGTATACGTGTTAGAATCGTTTTAATTTATTAATCGATACAGAGTCAAAAAAATAAATGAATATTTTTATCATGTGCATTAGAACAAATTAAATTACTTAAATAAATATTCTGAAATAAAAGAAAGACTTAAAGAAATTATTAATTAAATTTTGTGTCACAAACCTTATTAACAATCAAAAATTACATTAAAAGTATGGAAAATAAAGGATCAATCACCACTTAAAATTATTTGCAAAAATTATATTCGTTTCGAGAAAAAAATAAAAAATGAAAAACTGTGAGATACTATTAATAGTTTCCTATTGATTTTATTTTCACAGAGATTTTTATAACTTGTAGAAAGATATAAAATGCTCTTTTTTGATATTAAAAGCCATACTCTCCATTATACAATTTAGCTATACTTTAGCCTGAATTCTCTGCAAAAATATTATTTTTTTTCATTTTTAATAAATGACAAGATATAATTAAACTTTAATATTAAAAAAATGAGGAAGAATATATAACATGATTCTTCGACTGATCGGAAATTTTTGATATGTACAGTACATCATGAATTTAGAAATATCAATTTGAAGCATGAAAAAAAAGCAAATAAAAAGCATGCAGATAGCGATTTTCTTTATGAATTATTCTGAAAGACGTGTTTGAATTATCACTCTCATCTTGTCCATAACAAATCAGATTTAATATGAAATTTACCGTCTTAAAATCGAAAAATTAGACAATTAAATATAATTAAAACGATATATATTAAATATATAATTAGTTTGTATTATCACTCTCATCTTGTCCATAACAAATTAGATTTAATATGAAATTTACCGTCTTAAAATCGAAAAATTAGATAATTAAATATAATTAAAACGATATATATTAAATATATAATTAGTTTCGTTAAATTTTATATTAATCTAAAGCTGACTGAATACAATAGATTAGTAACCGTCTAATCTAATAATGTGCTTGAATTCTCTTATAATGATATTCTAGCAAATAGTAAAATAATGCAGTTAAAATCGACTGTTATACCTCAAATTGCATAATTTCTGTATTTAATTTGTTAGTTCTAAATGTATTTAGTTAATATATGTATTATAAAATCTTTATAAATTTAAAATAATTATTGTTTTTTATTTTTCATGTATTTAAAATTCAATAAATCTCTATAGAAAAGTAAAATACTGTATATGAATGTTATGATAAAAAATAATGATTTGAGAAATAAATATATTTTTTAATTCAATGAAAATTTAATAATATCAAAACAAACTCAGTTAAAGCATATCTACAGATGAATAATCCCTGATAATAAGTTCGGAGATTTTTCTAAATATTTTTTTGAGTTTTCTAGCTTTTGACATTCTGCGAATAATAGAAGATACTCGAATAATCTAGATGACAGAAAATACAATTACGTTCTTCGTGAATATACAGAATATTAAATTGTGATTCTAATAAAAAATTTATTTTGTCATAACTTCAGTTTTTTCTGTTATAAAGAAAAATAGAAACGGCAGAATTTTGATAAATATACTATAAACTTATTTTCGAATCAAAAGAATAGTGTCATGAAAAGCAAGTTGATATTCCCATTTTGAATATTTACTAACTTTAAAGTTTTAATGAAGCTAATGAAGTTTAATTAAAGATGAGAAATAATATATATTGTTAGAATTAAATATGAATGCCATGGTAATGCTTTTAGATAGATATATATCACATTCTTTTTTTATCCAAAATATTCGATTGCAATAATGTGGAGTCGCGTTATATCAAGATTATGAAAATTTATGCTTTTCTAAATCGTATATTTATAGTTTGTGTGCAAACAGAATGCATAAGGAAAGTTCTTTTCCATGCTAGTATAATGCATGCTTTTCTTGAGAGCATGTAGTTATTTCCTTTTATAATCATAGTGTTAGAAACAATTTTGGTGCCTTTTTGTTCTTTTTTCCCAATGATATTCTTCTGAAATTATTTGAAATGTTTTTGAGAAAAATATCACGATTACATTATATTCGAATTCGCCTTATAACGAAGCTCGTTATGATACTCCATTCTATATCTAGATGCCCACGATTTTAAGAATTGTGCTGTGAAGATTTATATTAGGTCTACTTATATTTTAAAGAGTGAATTAAATTGGATAATCCTTTTAAGAAGAGAAAAGAGTTAGGTTTAGACAGTTCTTTTTTATGATAATGTTCAAAATTTCTCTTGATATAATGCATTTTTGCCCATTTCGAATTTCATTGTATATCCTTGGATCGAATGATCAAAACTGAAAAATGTCCTAATTAATTATTCAATGAATTTTCTTTTCAGATGAAAAGAAATTCGAAATCCAAATAATGTATAAGAAATGCAATAAATTAAATATATAACAAAAGAAAAAGCATTTTAAACCTGAAATTTATGAAGAAGAGTAACGTTTCCGATTAAACTAAAACGTATTTTAGCCGTTATATAAAAAATTCAATTGAACTTTATGTAACGGTTGAGGGGGTTTATGGACTAATCTGAAACGTTACTGTTTTTATAAATAAATTTTCTGTTTAAAGTGCTTTATAGTGTATATATAACTATATATACCATATTTTAATCCAGCTAAAAATACTTGATATGCTATTTATAAAATATTTGAAGTTAAAAGCAATTTTTGTGTTTGAATTTTTCTTATGAGAGATCACCAGATCAATAATTATCTAAAACCGTAGTCAAGTATTGTTTTAGTGATGATAATAGAATATAAAATACAATTTAAAAAACATACTTAACAATATCTTATATGAAACATAATTTCTAGTTCTTCATTTCCAATGAAAATGTATTAAAATGTTTGTTTGGGAATCTTCCAACATTTGGATAAAAATCATTATTTTGGATTTATCTTAAATTGATAGATTATTTCTGAAGTTCATTAATTTTGCATTCTAGGAAAATCTTATTTAATGACAGAAAAACAATATCATCCATATAAATAATAATAGTTTCCAGTTTATCATCATCGTTACGATTATTGAAACTTTATGTCATTAAGGAAGAAAATAGATACTAAGGGATTTAAAAGTTCTTTCTGAAGTAAACTAAATGAAATAAACGAGTTTGATAATTGATTAACTTGGAGAATTTTCACTATGAGTTGGTAAATCATTAAGGAAGAAAATAGATACTACTGTAAGGGATTTAAAAGGTCTTTTTGAAGTAAACCAAATGAAATAAACGAGTTTGATAATTGATTAACTTGGAGAATTTTCACTATGAGTTGGTAGAATAAGTTGTGTGATATTTTTGAAACCGAAATTATTAATTCTGAAGTGAAATTTCTTCATAAGTTTAGAATATTTACTAAATTAATAACTGTAATCTTTTTGCTTTCTTAAATTCTTTTCTATTCGAATTAAGATACAGTCGGTTCTCGTTATTCGCATATTCGACTATTCGCAAAAATTTATTTGTAACTACAAAATCGATTTTCGCGCTTATTTGCGACAGTTATTAATTTATAACTGTAATCTTTTTGCTTTCTTAAATTCTTTTCTACTCGAATTAAGATACAGTCGGTTCTCGTTATTCGCGTATTCGACTATTCGCAAAAATTTATTTGTAACTACAAAATCGATTTTCGCGCTTATTTGCGGACTCCGCTGAGCGGAGAAAATACTGATACCAATGTAAACTATCTGTCTCTCAAATAAAGGAAATTGTTTGTTACCAAACGTAATCTCTGTGTCGTTCTGCCGGAAAAGTCTCATTATCTATCCTTGCTCACTCCACAGACCGCAGATAGGCCAAAAGCTTGTTCATATCGTCTTCAGGTTTAACCTTGGTCTAACAGAAGAATGTAACCTTACGCTTGAACGCAAACTCAAATTTAGGAACCTAACTTCCTGAGAATTTGCTCCTTATGCAGAGATTTTAGAAGATCTGTGGCAAAAAACCACGCAGATAAGGCTGACGCAGTTTTTCAACGCGGTTCAAGAAGACAATGTGTGAACTGTTACATCAAACATCTACCTATCAAAACTAAGTTTTTTATTTACTACATAGGTAGTGTTTTAAAAAATTAAAGATTACTATAATTATAATATTGTATACAGAACTGTACACTGCATATACTGTGATTATTTGTGAGTACTGTAATACACATTAAATAAGGTTCTTTAAACAGAAAAACACATAAAGCATGGATGAAAATGTTGGGAAGAAAAGTTCGCAGGAATCTAACTCTATATTTCTCATAAGCACAATAATTTAGTATTCGCTAATTCAGAATTCGCGAAGAATTTACAGAACGTAACTACCGCGAATAACGAGAATCGACTGCACTTAATAAAAAAATAAATTAGCTTTTTTATAGTAAAAAATCAAATTGAAGTTCGTTTTTAAGGAAATTAGTCTGAAACAATTATTTTTAATCTTGAGTGAAATAAGAAAATAAATTTTCTCATTATACGCTAGAAACAAAAATTGAATTATAATTATCAGGATTATTTTTCTATAGTTTCATATATAGTTTAAATAGATGAATTTGTTAACAATTTGAAAAAGATTTCAATTTTCATCTTATGAATTTTATTGATTTACAGTTAAATTTTTATTTTATCAATTGTAAAGTGTTCACTAAGAATATACATTATTTGTAAGAATAGAATAGAAATACAACTTTTTTCTAAAAAAATAAACTCGTACAGGAGTTAATTAAAGTGGTATTTCGGTATACGTCCGCTTTGGAATAAGTTCAACTTGGTATACGTCCTGTTTGGATGCAAAAAATTTTGCTTGGCATACGACCTTTGTTTGGAATACGACCAACTCACGTGCAAGAACTTGTATGAGTCTGTTGTGTGTTCTCTTAAAAAACACATTCCTTATATAAAACTTGCAGAGAAGTACCATCCCAACAAAGTCCAAACAGTCGTAACAGCATTGTCTGGAATGACCAGACAATATCATATTTCCGAAACATCTTGAGGAGAAGACAAAAGCAGAGTTCTTTGGACAGATTTTTAGTAAAAGTCAAACCAAAAGTCAAGAAAAAAGCCTCAACAATGTCCAAATAGGGAAAGAGAAAAAAACACCAGAATTTCAGATTCTTGAAGTTTTATTGGAAGCGGACTCTACTTCCAAACAATAACATATCCTCCTCCTTTCTCAGAACCATCTTAGTAGTACTCGATTCTTCTCAGCAAGGTAGTGAGGTTAAATTTTCATTTATTTCATCTAGTGTAATTGCTTTTGTATTTATGTATTTTAGTATTAAGCAGTGTTTAAATTATTTTATATAACTCCATCAATGTATAGACTAATATGCCAATAGCAATAGGTTTTTTCATGGGAACGGATTAATCATTTTCCCTTTATTTCTTATGGGAAAATTCATGGTATAGGTCCTGTTTGGTATAAGTCCATGGATCTGGAACGGATTAAGGACGTAAACCGAAGTAACACTGTACTTTTAGTGCTCATATATATTTGTTGAAAAAATAGTTTGTAATACAGTTTATATTAATTATGAAAAAAGTCTAAATTATAATTACTTTCCTTTATAATTTTTATATAATTTGAATATAATTTAAAGAATATTTGCACTGCAAAATATTCTACGATTTTTATTTTCTTTATGATATATTCTCTTTACAATTCATGAAATATTTGCAGTCAGAATAAATTTATAAATCTTTACATGGATTCAAAGAAAGTTAATGTAAAGAAGTAAATAGAACTATCAGGAACCACAAAAATAGAAACATTAGTTTTATTCTGTGTTCGATTATATATTTTTGCTAGATATGATAACTTATTCACGTACAAATCATTATAAATTCAATATTTTTAATAGAAAAAAATGGATTAATCATTAAAAATTATGGTAAGGATTTTAATAATGTTTTAAAAAATATTCCAAGTTTTAAATTGCATCAAACATATCCAAAATTCGTGTTAAACTTTTCATCTCATCTGAAATTTCGAGAGATCAGTCAGCTTTTTTACTTTTCAAATATAGCTGAATGGGTTGTCTTTGGTTTTCTACTTCTGCGAAGAGGATTTGTAAAGTGATTCAGGTTTGAAATTTTAGTAGTACGGCAGAAATGATTTTGAAAATGTTCGAAAGAGATAGCTATTTGGCTAGGATACCGTTAAATTAAATAAATTTCAATAAAAAAAATATAGTTCAAAACTCACCAACAAGAGACTAGACGTCCTTTTTAAGTTCGCTTTATAGATAGCGAATAAAACTTTTTAATAGATAATAATATTATAAATAATTTTATATATGCATCTAAACTTTATTTTTATCGTGAAACTTGGGAGAAATAACCTATAATATCACAATATAGTCTAATATCGTTATAAACAAATTTTATTGAGTGAAATAAATAAAAGTATTTTGATGGAGTTATATCAATATAAACATATGCTTATCACAATATTTTCATCTTTTTAAAGTAAATAAACCGAAATAAAAATTTTAAGATATTTATTTTGAATGTTATGTAATGATAGAATGTCTTAATGAGTTATGATTTCTGTTTTATTACTTTAATTAATTAATATATTAATTAAAGTAACAAATTAATAATATATTATTGTTATTATACTAATTCTGTAATTTAATAATCAACAAAAAGATTTAAATATTTTACTCATATTAACCTAGTAAACAATTGGTTTGTGCAGTTTATTTTTTCCTAATTTTTAATATCAAAAGTCAAATTTTTTAATTTGTAAGAAAAATATTCTTTTGAATTCGTTTATTTCTTTTACACTTTATATATAACTTTGGTAAATCTTTGATTATTTTATGAAAAATTAATTATTGTATTTAATAATAAATGATCAAAAGTTTTTTACAAATTATCCATTTAAAACTATTGAAGTTTATTGAATTTTGTGATTAAATCGTAATAAAATTATATCTTTAATTTTTTTTATATAACAAAATATAAATTTCAATAATTCAATCCATTGAAATTTTTATTTTAAATGTGCTGAAACACGTAATATTTACATATATTTACGTGATACCAAGTGTTAACCATATATTTTTAGGTCTCTTAGGTAGTGATTTTTCGATTCCCAATTGAATTCACTGCCTATACGCTTCAATCATTTTTCTTTCATTACTAAACTTATCTGATCGTTTCTCGATCTTTCTCTTCTTTTTTTAACAACTTGTCCATAACTTTTTTCGTGCAACATTTATATGTTGCACATGATTGATTACACAGTTACCATTCCCTTAATGTGATATGCACAATCTGTAATATTTTCTACGATTACATAATTTTATTCTCAATACTGTTTATAAAAAAAAACATATTAGATAAATATATATATATATATGTGTATATAAATAGAATTATGAAGAAAGCCTACCAAAATAGCATTTTATATAAAAAAATAAATCGGAAAATATTTCTGTCACTTCTGATAAATATAGCAGTCGTTTTTCATAGTTTTATTTCTTTATTAATAAAATTTCAGCTTTAACTGCTTTCATTTTTAGATATATTCGAATTTTAGAAGTTTAAAAATTTTAAGAGTCTCAGCAAAGGCGGAAAAAAAACGTAAGAGGAAAAACCGATGAGTTATAAATCATGATAAATGTCTTCAAACATGTACACAAATTTACTCTCTCATATAATCGACTCTTGAAATTTTTTAATGGTTTGAGTTTCTTTTTTAATGGTTTTAATATATAAAGAATTTCGATTTGAAATATTGCAAAGAATTTTTAAAAATTTTTAAAGTTTTGAACTTTTCATAATTCACATCAAATTTTTATCTTAAATAAAATATGTCAGAATCAAATACTGTAATAAAAAATTGACTGAAATTTATGTCGATAATGAATATAAATAATGCAAAACACTTTCTTGGCTTCTTTCTTTTACACCGAGTTTTACATATATAACGTATAATAACGTTTCTCTGAGTATCTGAAGTGCCATTAAGATTACAAGAGTACTCTTATCTCCAATCACCATCAACTATTTAACTCTATTACCCCGCTGTTAATAGCAGTATGACGAAGAGCACAGCATAAGAAATCACAGAAGACAACTGAAATCTTCTAGTTAATAAAACACTCAGAACAACTTCCATTCCGAAAAACTAATAACAGTTGTTCTGATATTTATAGAGCTATTGAAATATCTTTAATGTGACTGCGATAAATCAAAATTTATTAAAGGTAACACGAGACACATTCAAAAATGTTGAATAGTAATTAGTAATTTTAATAAGTTTCAATTAAAAATTAAATATTTATAATTATTAATTTTTTATCTTGTTAACAAAATAACCGTCATTAATTATCTTACATAAATGAACATCGTTACGAGTCATTATTTAGCATATTAATTAAAGAAGAAGTTTCAAAAACTGTTTCCTTTCCAAACGGAATGTAAGGATATACTGTATATATGAATATATGAATTATTTTTTGTTCGTCCGTTAACATGATTACTCACGTAAATATCATCCGATTTAAGTAAGATTCAGATATATTGTCGGGATTCATTAAAGAATCACGTCTATCGAAGATCATCGATCATCTTCGATAGACGTGAGAAAATATGTTCACATAGTTTAAGGCAATACCTCGAATAAGATTCAGATATATTGTCGGGATTCATTAAAGAATCACGTCTATTGAAGATGATCGATCATCTTCGATAGACGTGAGAAAATATGTTCACATAGTTTAAGGCAATACCTCGTGTAAATATTATTGGATATGAATGAAATTCCAACATATTGTTGGGATCTACTAATGGATTAAGTCTTTTAGAAATGACTTAGGTCATTTCTAATAGAATTATTATTATTATTATTATTAATGACATAATAATGTTCAGATTTTGATCATTTTCGAATTTCAAAAAGATATAAATTCCAACGATTTAAAGAGTCAGTTGACTGCCTGTTTGCAGAGATATAATCTGAAAAGAACTAATCGTCTATTTTCCAAACGTTTTCTTTATTTTGCAATAATTAAATATATGCCATAAAAACATCTTCAATAGCATATCTTAATCCTGTTAATGAATGTCATAAAATTCTCTCAAATAATTTTCCATATTTAATGAAACTTCTTAAATTTGAAAATTCATCATTTTTAAAAATATGAAGCTACAGATTAATTAATCTTATTTGAAAATCGACTTTAAACGCTGCTGAATTTCATAAAAATTAATCAAATAGTTCAAAAGTTATTAGATCCCTAAAAACATTTTTGACATCCGCCATTTTTAAATGGTTGAAGATAAAGGGTTAATTAATGTGTCATGATATCTTCTTCAATGACTTAACAATCTCGGTAAAAATGCCATAAAAATCTAATAATTAGTTCGAAACATATTAAGAAAATTTCTCGGAAGTTTGAATGCTCATTAATTTTAAATAATTGAAGCTAAATGATGAGACAAGCTTACTTTTAAAGGCAGAAAGTATACTCGAATATTATGAAAACATAATAATTATTTCAGTAATTATTACTGGAAATAGATAGTCGAATTCATATATACTTTTTTTTAAAGAGGCTAAAAATTGTCTAATAATAGTAGTAATAGCAATAGGAAGGGGAGCTTTACACAGTCCTAACACGCAACCATTTAATGATCTATTTTTCACTCTTAATAGGATCATCCCATAAGAAATTCTATATAAAGAAAACATATCTTTCCCAATGGGTTCGTGAAAAATCTTTTGGTGCAAAAAAATGCAAATCTAGAAGATTATATCTTAGCCCTGAAAGGGCTATACATTCACATAATATATGAACAGTAATTTCATTTCCTCTGATATTTACAATTGGAACTATCAACAATTCCAGTTAAATAACGATGTCTCCTAAGATGGCAGTGCCCTGTAAGGAGCTCTGTAACAATACTTACTTAATTTTTATTCATCTGCAAGCAACTCTAATTCTCTTTAATTAACGAGAACCTAAATTAGAACTTTTGCTTGCCTTAATCCAGGAATGAACCTCCAGTGAGAAAGATGCCAAGCGGTTAACCAGCCCGACAATCTGCCCAAATGCGTCAGATCTGATGCCCAGGAAGGTTTTTGCTCAATAAATGGCTAAGAAACCTCTTTCTTGGCCAGCCCATCTGCAACCTCATTATCTTCAATTGTTTTATACCTTGGCACCAAAATAAATTGAATCTTGTCCTGATTTCCAGTTCTACAATGAGAAAATGGTGAGATTAAAAATTGTCCACATTTTTCACTTCGTTCTTAGGTTGTCCGCAAGATATCTCGAGAACCACACTATACGGTATTGAAATTTTAAAAGATCATTTTCCGTATTATGCAAAGTACATAATTTTCTTGTGCTAATGATTCTCATTGCACTCCGGAAAAAAATAATGTCTGTTCGATACATCAAAACGCTGATATGTTTCAAACTATTCGTTCAAATGAACGACATTACAATCAATTGAAAAAAAGGATTTTAAACATATTTTATCATGATTATCTTATATAATTAACTTTTAATCTTATTTGTCTTACATTACTTTTTCCATCTGTATAATTTATCAAGCCATTCATCAAATACAGGTTATACTCATCTTAAAAGTTTCTTTTTTGTAAAAAATGGCTAAAAAGTTAATTACCATCGATAAAAACTTTACTTAAATTTATAATATTTTAAAATAAAGTTGTAATATAAAATTTATATTAATATTATACAGATTTCTGTGTTAATTTATGGTTTATTTGAAACATAATTCCGATTTGAAACTTGAATTCAACCCAAAAAGAATTGATTTATTGATTCCAAATAAAAAAAAATTATATAGTTTTAGAATAATAAATGAAATAACTAACTTTCAGAATGAAAATTTTTCGTAAAAAACCTCTCAGTCTTTAAAGAAGTTAATTTACCAAACTGAATTGATGATGTATGTCATCACATTTTACATAAATCATTTCTGACTATAAAGGAAAATTGATGTTTAAAAAGTGAAAATAAAATATGACTTATTCCTAAACACAACTTTTTAAATGTTTTAAAGCACTATTAAGCAGACCAATATAGTTTTATAAATCCCTTTTATTAAAGTGGTTTGCTTAGTAGTGCTTTAAAACAGTTAAAAAGTTGGTCAAATACCGAAGAAAGCAGTAAAAAATTTTAACTTTCCTAAACACAAAAATTATGCAAAATAATGAGTTACACACTTGGTTATACATAAGATTTTGATTTTAATTTTTATTAAATTTTTTTATAGTATTAAACATCAAAAAGTTGCTTTTCATTTTAAACACCAAACTCAAAATGCAAACAACAAATTCACTATTGAAGTTATACATATAATTAGGAGAATTCCCCAGAATTTTCTATGGTAATCCAAAACAACAACATGGAAATGAATAATGTGAAGCAAGCATTCACTGTAATATGAAAAAATTTGTTTTATTAGAATTTGAGTCAAACATGTTAAATCAAAATGAATTGTGTAAAAAAAATACATAAAAACAAAATTGGGTGTATATTCTGCTTGCTTACCATTATCTTTATTAATCTTTCCTAGGAATGACAAGAAAGAGTACACATGACTAGTAGACTTACGAAGCAATTTCTACAGCACGTGTGAGCAGACCAGATATCAATCTAATAGTAGTAGAAAAGGGAGAAGCCTACCCAGCCCAAGCACTGTGACTAACAATGGTCTATTGTGCACCAATAATGTTAGTAATTCAACACTGGAACAAAACAAAGTCTGTGCACATATCTTGATTAATTATTTAAATCCAGAAAAGTGCTTATCAGAAATTGACAAAGTTTCTGGGTCCAAATTTCTCTAGTACAAATATATATAAAAACTTATTAAATTACTAAGAGAATATTTATCACCACAAGCTAGTAAAATAACAGAGCAATATTAATTTATGCTTAGAACACAACATGAAGGAAAAATAGCTATTAATTATGTTGCTGAATTGAAAAAACTGACTGTAAATTACAATTTTCCATGTGAAGTTTGTTAAGATTCCACAATTAATATGCATTTGACATTACAATTTATTCGTGAGATAAGAAACAGAAAGATCAGGGAGAGATTTATACAGCAAAAAGCTTCTGTTATAACAAACATTATACACTCAAGGGAATTTAATCCAAATAAACTGTGATGTACTGCCAGAGTTGGCAACACATAACCATTGTAATGTCACTTCTGAGCTGAGCTTTCGAGACGTCGGTCACATGAGACCACTGTAGAACAATGAGTCTTTAGAATAGTTATATAATAATAAATAGTTGTTTTATTGATTGAATTCGAGCCTCATTATTGAATGATCATTGATCATAACATTGACGATGAGATGAACACAGACAAAGCAAGCATTAAACCATTTGATCCGGCAGGAGAAGAATCGGCAACATCTCAAAAATAGGACCGGTGGCGGAAGTCATTTGAATTGTTTTTAGAGGCAAGTGGAATCCAAAGCGCAAACCGTAAAAGGACATTACTTCTCCATCATGCAAGTGAAAATGTACAAGAAGTATGGTTCACACTTGCCGAATCAAGGCAAGAAAACGCACCAAATGATGTCGTCTATGAAATATGTAAGCAGGCATTGACAAAAATATTTCAACCTAAGAAGAATTATACTTATGAACGACATGTCTTCTGTTCGTTATCGCAAAAAGAAGGTGAGTCAATAATCCAATTTGTTACACGCCTAAAAGCGCAGAGCATTAACTGTAATTTTAAAGGAAACGAAAACGATATGACTATAGATCAGTTGATTGAAAAATGTAGTTCTAGTGAGCTAATAAGGCAATTACTTAAAGAAGGCAATAATTTAACTGTGGAAAAAGCAAAAGAACTCGGACGAATATTAGAATCATCCGAAAAACAAGCGGGTAGTATACAAGCGGGAACAAAAGACCAAGCAATTAGACGAATTAATAATAAAACATATAGCAAACCATTGAACAAAAAATAACTTGCTATCAGTGTAATTTAGAAGGTCATAAATCTAGTGACGAGAAGTGCCCAGCGAGAAACAAAACATGAAAGAAATGTGGATTAATTGGCCACTTAGAAAAATGTTGTAAAACTAAAGCAAAAAATTATGCTAAAAGACAAGACAAAAAAATTCGCAATGTCCAGGAGAAAGTGGAAAATAATGACACTATCAAAGAATATACATTTGAGATAAGAGACAATGACAATCTCTGTAATATTGACGTTTGGATCGGAGGTATAAAAACCAGATTGCTGATAGATTCTGGGGCAACATGTAATGTTTTAGACAGAAACAGCTGGGAATTGTTAAAACTGAAAAACATAAAAGGAACATGCAAAAAATCTGACAAGAGACTGTTTGTCTACGGAAGTGAACAACCTTTAAAAACGTTGGGTACATTTAATATGATTATTCAATTAGAAACCGGAAAGAAATTAGAATCAAAATTTTATGTAGTTGACGGAAGAGGTACACCCATAATTGGCAAAGACGCCGCCCGAAATTTAGGGATATTACGAATGGGACTTCCATTACGAAATATCGAAACTGAACAAGAATTAACAATAAGTACGCTAAAAAGAGAATATCCTGATCTGTTTACAGAGAAAATCAGAAAGTTAAGATACTACAAATTAAAATTAATTATCGATGGAAACATTACGCCAGTGGCACAAACAGCCAGAAGGATACCATTGCAGTTACGTTCGTTAATGAAAAGTAGACTACAAGAACTTATTAAGGACGATATTATTGAAAAAGTAAATCAGCCAATGAAATGGGTATCCCCAGTTGTTTTTACGATTAAAAAGAATAAAGAACTTCGCATGTGTGTAGATATGTGAGCCGCAAATGAAGCCATTGTCTGCAACGTCATACTGCTAGACCACTGAGGCCAATGAATGGATTGATTCTTCAGGCAGTTATATTAATTTGGAAACAACTTTTAGATTACCCACATCAGACTTTCCGATAGACCTATTCCTAGATCTATCGGCAAATAGACCTATTAGAAAATCCGATGTGGGTAATCTAAAACTTGTTTCCAAATTAATATAACTGCCTGAAGAATCAATCCGTTCGTTGGCCTCGGTGGTCTAGCAGTATGATGTTGGGACGGAACCCCAAACGTCCCTGGTTTGATCCTGGGCTGAGGCAGATTTTTTCATCTTCAGGTAAATTTTTTTAATTTCTAGTTTAGTTATTAATTAATAGATGGAGCCACTCATTGGTTTAATAATTTGTATAATTTGTCTAAATTATTTAGAATCATTAAAATTCCGTTGCGTTTCAAGGGTTAAGTTTTGCAAGTTAATTAGGTTTATTTGCTTCTGTTATAAATCGTTTTAACTCAATAAGCACTACTAGCAGTATGCAGAAGAAACATTTAATTGTACTTATTAAAAACGTTTTCGATATTTCTCAATATCATTCTTTTGCTTCTGTTATATTTGAAAAAATAGTTCAAACAGCAATTTCTATTGAGATTTCAGAATGAGAAGCAAGTCAAATGCAACCAAATAAGTATTCAATAAATGTTGTTTAAAAAACAAAAAAGTTGAATAAAAGTTATGATAAGAAGAAAAATAGTAGTAATAACAATCAAAATATTTTTAAAAATTATGAGTTCAGATATGGAAAATCAGACTATAAAGCAAATAACTGCTATGAAATGAAACTTATGTGTGGGAAATATAAGAAACTGAACCACATACAATCTGTATGTTTGAGAAGTAATATAAAAGAATCAGGAAATCAAAAATAAGTTGAATTAAAAATGAAAAAGACTTATATGCAATAAATAAATTAGGAACAATAAATTCATTGAATACACAAAAATTATTTTGCACATATTAACAATAAACTAACAGGGGATAAACCATTTTACGAATTAACCAAACGAACTAGCCCAGGGGAAGTTTGGCTAGTTCGTTTTGTTAATTATTTTGCAATTGAAAATTAATAGTTCAGAATGTAAAATGGAACTTGATTCAGCAGCAGCAGTGTCGACAATGTCTTACAAACAATTTAAATCTGTTTTCTAAGAAAGAGTTAATTTCAACTAATATAAAGCTAAAAAGTTATACAGATGAAATAATTCATCTGATTGATAGTTCAATAGTCAAAATAAATTACAATAATAAACTAGTACAGTGAAACCCCGCTCGTGCGTTCCCGTATCGTATGACTTTCCCGCTTTAAACGTCTGTTTTCGGAAGTCCGAACATTTTCCTATACTTGCAATGTAAAACTTTCCCTCTTCCTACGTTTTAATTATATAACTTTTCCGCTTCCTACATCCAAAAATTTTACGTAAATGTCATTCCATTTTTGGTTTTTCACTTTTGTTTTGTAGTTAAAAATTAATTATTTATAAACAGTATTCGAAATAGAACTGTAAATTTACTTTTGACAGCAATATGAGAAAACTTAACTTGTAATTTCGGAGATAGCCTAAATAAAGTAGGAACGAGGGAACGACAATCGTATTTAAAATTTCATCATCCATTAAAATAAGAAAATTAAAAATGTATACTGTAATTATGAATGCCACCTGGTTAGTTTCGATGTTGTAAAAAAAGAAATT
>AYEL01033762.1:0-18342 GCA_000484575.1 Olivierus martensii
AAATATATCGTAAAAATATTTGATATTTATTTGAGATAAATAATAAATTTATATTTTCTATATTTCTTAGTTTTAAACCTTCAAAATGAATTAATCATGTCATGAAAATTACGTAATTAAGCTGTCCCTCACAAAACTCGCTTTACCCATTTCTTCAGAAAATGAATTAATCCTTTCTAAAATTCAATGCTCATCACATGGAATTCCAGTAATTACAATCCATCTTCGATAGGTTACCGGTCTGTTACCACAATAGGTGAAAACCATTTCAGAATAGACTGTACATCTTTGAACCAATGCCTTACAACCCTACATGGTTTAACACCCAGTAATGACATTAACATGATGACGTTTGATTTCGAGGCTCTGTTTCCATCCATAGAAATCCCAGCAGCGTGCTCTATCTTCCACCGCTTTCTTATGGAAAATATGCCACCAGACGTTAATCCATTGATATTAAGAGAACTATCACACCTTATTTGTTATTCGTCATTTTTCCAATTTAATTCTAAATATTATCAACAGATGCAAGGGGTACCTGTAGGCAGCCCCATGGCTGGCCCCATAGCAGAAATAGTAGTCCGTAAAAAATAGGAATTAATAGTAGGCATGCTACGGACCAACTGGATATTGTACACTAGATATGTTGATGACATTTTAATACTATGGAAAGGTGAACATAAAGCGGAAGAATTAGTACAAATGTTCTCAGACCCAGCATACGGTCTTACACTAAAAGCGGAACAAGGCCCTGGTAAAAGTATACACTATCTTGATATAATGATTAATATTATAAACAATAAGTTTTCGACAGGGGTATACACTAAGCCATCTGCACCTAGTCTTATAGTATCTAGGTGGTCCTGCAACCCGATTAAATACAAGAGAGCAGCATTGAGACTTATTTCAGACGTGTACACACACACTGTAACAATTATCAGGAAAAAAAGAAAGAGAAGCAGAGAATATACAATCTAGCCACTCAACATGGATATTCAAAATTATTTATAAAACAAATCTATGATAAAGTTCAGAGGTCTATCTCTAACAGAACCCAGATTGGTCCACCTCCTTCCAATAACGTGATACATACAAGCCCAAATCCACATAGAAAGTCTGTCCCATTTAGAATGATGAAATATAAAACTTGCAGAAACATTGCTAAAAAATCAAATGCCCAAATTACCTACAAGAGAAACCCAACAATTTTCCAAATGTTACGGAATGACAAAGATAGGAGACCTGAACTAGACCTTGCAGGTGTTTACTCCATACCTGTCTCTAATATTACCAAAAACAGACAGAAATGTTATATAGGTGTCATAGACAGAGCTATAAAGCACCAAATAAGAGAACATATGTCTGATATTGAACATGGCAGACTTAATACTGCACTACCCAGTAAAGCTTACGAAGACAAATAAAGTAGGATGATACAAAACGTATTAAAAAAGTTCACAATACTAAACATAAATATCTAGCAGAAGCACTCGAATTACACAAGTATAGTAGAAATAACACCACGATCAATGATAAGCCACAAATAGAATTATCACCCGCATGGTATTACGTCATAGACATACTAGTACAAAACCAACGCTACGTAAACAATGGGCAACATGATACATAACAGAAACACAAAGAAAATTGTTACCCGCATGGCATTACGTCATAGACATACTAGTACAAAACCAATGCTACGTAAACAATGGGCAACATGATACATAACAGAAACACAAAGAAAATTGTTTTCAAATTTATATTTATACAAATTTTATTTATTATTAATATTTTGTTACAAATTGTATTAAATATAAATTATGTATCTTAATATAATATAAATATATTTAGGAAACCTTATACGCAAATAATCTATAAGTTATAAAGATTTGATATATGGAAATAATTTTAAATTTGAATTGTAAGAACAAATACTGTATTCTATTTATGTTCTTTGTAAGTTAATCTAATGCTGAAGATGGTCTAGTGGATAGACCAAAAGTACTTCGTTTTTGTGAAATAAAATAGTTTTGAAGTCACTACTGCCAATTGTGCTCTATATTAGTTAATAAAATAGTGTTATAGGCAGTTCATATAACTTTCCACAATTGGTGATTTAAAATTAAGATATTTAATAAAAAAATGTAGTAATTAAATTTACTAACCTTATTAAATTTTAATTTTTTAATACTATGAAAACATTTTTTTATATGAAGTTGTAGAATTTCTTCATTTTTTGGTTCACTCAACATTTCAAATAAAACATTATTTGATAAAAAATAAAAACGAGGAAATATAAATCTTTTTGTCATGAGGAATGAATCCAAACGATTTTCTAATAATTCATAATCTTTAATCATTTTAATAAGAAAATTCAAAAAATCTGAAAAATTAATAAATATATTATTTTAGTTAATATTGTCCATCCTCCTATTATAATAAATAACTACACTAGTCTAATTACTAAGTTTTTACCATATTATATAACTACATAATTATATTACTTGCTATATACAAATTTTTGAAAATAAATTGTTTAATTCTTCTAATGATATTAATAAATATATCAATATAATTTTAACTATCAGTATTACTAGCACTATGGCAGGAAATTAATAGATATATACACAAAATAACGATCCGTAAACTTTAAACAGAAAAAGCAATGAACTAGAAAATTGCTACATTGTAAAATTTTAATGTATCTTTTTTGATTTATCTTGATATTTCTCAATTGATTAATCAAATATTAGAATACATATTATGACAGAATAAAATTATCCCGGAAATAATAATTAAATAATTGAAAATCAAGATAAAAATATACAATTGAAGTAATTAACTGAATAGCTGTAGTAATTAAATAATTGAAAATCAAGATAAAAATATACAATTGAAGTAATTAACTGAATAGCTTTAATCACAGTTTAAGAACTTACATTCCAATCAATGTAGCGTGTAAACTGAAAAGCTCCTATATTAAATAAATGCAATGCTCATATTATGATATTAAGATTATGAATGGATTACCTTAACATATAATGATTTTCCCTCTGTTCAAAATTTACATATAAAATAATAGATTTTTTAAAAATCTAAAAATACATATATATATAATTTCCTTAAAAAAACAGTGTATTAAATTTTCATTATTAAAATGTTTTAGTTTGATTAATGAAAGAAAAAAATCTCCAAAAATAATTTTCTAAATTAAACCAAAGATTCCTTTATAAAATTTTAAATTAATTTCGTTAGCTTTTTTTTAATTAAATAATACTACAGTATTTACAGAAATAGTTCAATTAAAAGAGAAAATTGTTTATTAAACAGAATACTTTAAAAAATAATACTGCATAACCTATTTGCCAAACTGATAAATAACTGAACTATTTATGTAAAAAAATAACAGTATTCTGCTTAATATACATATTTAATATACAGTATTTTTTAAATTTTATGTATAATGAAATGCGGTTGGCTGGATATCCCTTTTGAGTCCAACACTACACCAATTCTTATAAATAGGGTATCGTTAGAAAAATCTAACCCTTGAATTTCTGCGACAGCCAAAATTTTTGTCGTTATTCATAATTTAAAAATTAAGGAATAATAATTAAATTAAAATTATAGAATTATATAATTTATAAATTATATTTCTTTAAAAAAATCAAAATCTGAAGGTGGCGTTATAACTTAATAAGGGCCGCCATTTAATAATCCATTTAAGAGTATCTGTAACCTGAATGTAATAAATAAGAATAAATACAATAATCTATTAATAAAAATTCGTTGTTAAATCTAAATTATTATTTAAAATATTTAGGTATGCCGCCAATTTTTAAAATATTAAAAAGTGTTCCTCAACAGAAAAAAGGTTGAGAACCACTGCTGTAGATGAATATTGCTAGGTACAGTAATGGTAGAATCTTAAGTAGATGCACACTTGATAGATTCATGACAATAGATAACTGATTCTCACCACACTAGTGTTTCCAAATACGGTATTGTTATGTATTATTTATCAACGATGATATTTACTTATAATTTTACTAAAGGCTATGTATTATTTATCAATGATGATATTTACTTATAATTTTACTAAAGATATATTATTTATCAACGATGATATTTACTTATAATTTTACTAATTGTTATGCATTATTTATCAACGATGATATTTATTTATAATTTTACTAAAGAATGGAGTGATGATATTTACTTATAATTTTACTAAAGAATGGATGTTTATATTAGTGTGGTAACAGTGTGTTGACAATGTGTATGTAATACGACATGAAAAAATGACTCAGTCCATTGTGTTAGCCTGTATTGTCTTGTAGAAAGGTTTAACCTGAAAAATTACCGGTACAATAAAATGTTATTAATAATTTTTAAATAAGGATTTTTTTAAGAAAGTGCACAACAAGTATTAGTGTACGCAGTGTTACCATACTTTCGAAAAATCCCTAAAATATATCAAAAATTGAAAATTCCTTTTCTGCTATTGTCTCATTTAAGCAAAAAGTTGTCCCAATTAAGTATTTAAATTATGTATTAGTTTATTAGTTTGGTTTCCGTTCTTTGAGATTTGGCCCAATTACATGGCTGCCCCAATTAAGCGAAATCCACTGTATATTGTATTTTGTATTAAATTTCATAAATGGACCAATTAGAAATCTTTTATTTCACATATTTAGATAAAAAATTCTGATTATAGAGGTAAGGCTTTTTTTGGTGTAATTGCTATCATCTTTAAATATTGCCATAATATATTAACTAATTATGTAATTTTATATTATATTGGTTGCTAGAATATTCAGCTATCATAATGTCTAAAATTATTGAAGAGTTTTTGAAATTTTTTGTTTGAAAGTTTTTGAAGTTTTTGAAATTTCAAAACTTTCACATTCTTAAGTATAAATGTTCATAATTTGAGGAGTGCCTATAGTGTTGAAAGAAAATTATAAAAAGATGATGTTTCAAATCATGGGTTTCAAGGTTCAATTAGTGGTATTAATTACTATACCGCCAGGTCTGCTACAATCAAAGAGTCCATAGAATTAGAGGATTTAACAATCCATTTTTTCTTGTCAATATATAGTTATATAACAGAGTGAAAAAAAACTTTGTCGTAAAATTTTGTATACTGATAGGGGACTTCAAAACAAGTCAAAATTGTAGCAAACATATGCTCTAAATGGCATGTTTTTGAGTTATAACTCTTTAAAGCTAGCCAATCATGATCAAGTATACAAAGAGTCATGACATGTCGCATTGCCAAAACCTGTTGCATTGTGTTGCACTACTAATTACTACAGGGTAGTAAGAAGGCGAATGACATAGTGTGATGCATCATGGCAACATGACACGTCGTGATGCTTTGTAAACTCGATGGTAATTGGCTAACTTTAAAGGGTTATAACTCAAAAACGATGCCATTTAGGGCATATGTTCATTAGATATTTTTGACTTGTTTTGAGGTCCCCTATCAGTACAAAATTTATGACAAAGTTTTTCTTCACCATGTATAATTAAAATTACTGTATAAGAAATACAATCACTTTTATTAAGTAAATATGATGGTCACTTTCTATATATCATCAGTTAATATCAAATGGAATTGTAACTATCCCCAATATTTATGATCAACAATTTATGTTTTTTCTGATAGTTCTAATCATTTAACCCATAAGTGATATTTCTGACTCTAACTCCACTTGTTATCACTCTGAGTAGTATGAGTAAATAAATTTTTTTTTAATTTGGAAAAATTAATTTTTCTAAATCACCAAATTTCTTCCTGATGCACATTCATTACAGTTTGAAAAGCATCAAAATCAATTGGTAAAAAATAACCATGATCTGATATCCAACATGAAATCACTAATGTTATGAAATATTGTAATTTTCATAATTAATAATTTATAAAAATAGATCATTGTTTTGTGTCATGCTGTAACTGGTTTCATGCTGCATTGTGATGTGTATAAACAAACTATTAAATTTATGATTATATTTATTCAGAAAACTTTTTAACAAATTTTTTTATTTTTATATACTTTAATATACAGTGGTACCTCAGTATATATCCTGTTTGGATGCGAAAAATTTTGCTTGGTATATGACCTTTGTTTGGAATATGACCCACTTGCATGCTAGAACATGTATGAGTCTGTTATGGGTTCTCTTAAAAAAAAAACACATTCCTTATATAAAACTTACAGAGAAATGCCACCCCAAAAATCCCAAACAAATCGTAATAGCATTAATATCGAAAATATGATATTGTCTGATCAAACAATGTCATATCTCCAAAACTAAAAATCTGTCCAAAGTTCTTTGGACAGATTTTTAGTAAAAGTCAAACCTGGTGAACCTCGACAAGGTCTAAGTAGAGAAAAGAGACAGAAAATAGAAAGAAAAAAACACTAGAATTTCAGATTCCTGAAGTTTTATTGGAAACGGACTCTCTTTCCAAACAATAACATTTCCTCCTTCCTTCTCAGCACCATCCTAGTAGGCACTCGACTCTTCTCAGCTAGGTAGTGAGGTTAAATTTTCATTTATTTCATCTACTATAATTGCTTTTGTATTTTTTTTTTTGCATATTTTACACTCCTTTCCAATTAGTAAGATTACTAAGGGGTGGGACCAGTTCCAAATACGGAATGCACCCACCACTTCCTCCATGGCGAGTGCACCCATAACCTTGGATGAGGGCCGGATGGTGAAGGACAGGGATCACCAGGTTGGGCCCAGCACCCAAAAAAACTTTTCAGGAAATACGAGACCTGGGACGCAAACCTGGACCCTCCTGTGTGGCATGCCGACAGCATTACTACTCAGCCATCTGGCTGCCTTGCTTTTTGTATTTATGTATTTTAGTATTAAGCAATGTTTAAATTATTTTATACAATTCCATCAATGTAAATATTCTAATAACAATAGGATTTTTCCATGGAAATGGAAATTACTGAACAAAGCACCTTACGCAGTTAGTTTTAAGTTGAAAACATTTTATTCGTAGTACTTTTAGTTATTACATTAACCATCTTCAACGAATCATATTATAAATCAAACACTTTTAAATTGTGAACACGCGCTAAAGTTCTAAAGACGTAAACTTGTTATAATTATTGTAAACATACAAAGAACGAATAAAAAAAAGAATCTTTTTTTTTTTATTTGTTCTTTGTATGTCCTACAAATATGTTACAGATTTTGCTCCAAACAATCTATTTTTTACAATTATTATAAAACACAAACAGATTACGTAATGCTTAAAAACTTGAACAAAATACCTACCGCTTATAAACACGATAGCTTCTCATGGTCTTAACAATTTTAATAACATTTTATAGTAAACACTATTAATTAATAACTATTAATAATTGTAAAAAATAGATTGTTTGGAGCAAAATCTGTAACATATAACTGTAATCTGTAAAAATAATTGTAGAAAAACCGAATGTAGATGTTGTCCACCAGGGGAAGTTTGGAGGTGTTAGTCTTACGTAATTCAAAAATGTAATGGTCTTTTTAGCTGCTAATGTGTAACTACTGAGGAGGGCTTGCTTGAGCCGAAAGTGCTTTAGTGAATAAAAACCGGTTGTTATGTTGATATTGGTTTGTTTCCCTGCCTGACGAGCTGAAGTTTTTATTATTAGTATACGGAAGTAATGGAGCAGCATAATATTATATTAGATTCAATATAATTTTCAGTTCTGTTCAGATTTATGTTACAGAATGGGATGATATAGGAGCCAGAATTTATTAGAGGATCAAGTGGATATTTATCATGACAAATAAGATTGAATATTATTAAATTTTTAAAGATGATTTTGAAACTAGTGATAATTTTGATTTCATGTTTAAGCTTCATTAATGGGGAGATTGATTTAATGTGCAGTAAATAGACAGCTCTTTTAGTTATTGATTGGAAAATGCTAAAAGTGATTTATTTTTTGTTACTCTTGTTTTATTTTAATATAGCAGAAGTTATGGGAATATTCTTTATGTTTTGATATTATGAATCTGGCATTTCACTTAAAGTCTCATATTTATTCTGATAGTGAATTAATAAATTGCCAATCTTTTATAATTGTGAATTGCTACTTATTGCTTTTACTACTTGATCACTTTGAGTGATCAAGTGAAGCAAATATCATGCTTTCACTAATAGTTCAGCGCATAATACTTAGAAATAACAGCACTTAATAGCAGTTTGATAAATTATAACAAAATATTAATGAAACATTTTCAATTGTTAAACATCCATCTTTAGCATTAAGAATAGAATACAAAATTTTTAGCTCCTTAATTAGAAGTTATAAATTTTGAATTCTGTTCTTAATGCTGAAAATGGTTGTTTATCAACCAAAAATGTTTCATTAAAATTTTATAATTTATCAAACTGCTATTAAGTACTGTTATTCAATATTTCCAAATATTGTGTATTATCAGCAGTAAGTTAAAATAGTAGTATACTTGAGCACTGCATTCAATTTAATGAAGCAGTTTTCTCTCAATAAAACTAGCATGGCAACTTTCACATGAGCACAGATTATTCACTCCTATTGCATAGTATTACAGAACAGCATATTTCTAAAGTGTTCCAGATATACCAGATAAAAGATCCGATACCGTACCAAAAATTTTAAAATAATACAAAATAAATTCTAAAGCATTTTGTCCAAAGATTTCATACCTGGATATTTTACTATTTCTAATAGGTTTTTCTCATTATATAATTTCTTAGTAACAATCTGCCATTTATGGTTTAATTCTTCAAAATCTATCACTTCTTTAGGTATTAAACATCTCATATTACCAGAAATAAGAATATTCTAAATAAGAAATATAAATATAAATAATGCATAATATAACATTTTTTATATTGATTATCTTATCTTACCTGAAGTTGGTCCCATTTTCTTTGAATTTGCAACATTTTTTCAAGTGTTTCCTTCATTAGTGATAATGAATATTCTAACGTACATAGTTCCTTTTTAAACGGTTTTGCATTAGGAGAATGTTTAATAGAATTAATTATCATAATATCATCATCTGCTAACTGAAAAATTGAATCCACATTATTAAGATGATAGGCATTTTTGACAACTTTTAATTCTAATGTTTTGGTTTCCCATAAATCTTTGATTTTTTTAATGACCTATTGAAAATAAATTAAACATAGGTTGTATACTATATGTATATTAACATATTATCTTGAATTTTTATGTTTTATTTTTTAATATAATAAACCTTTTATAAAGTATACACATACTTATATTTTCTCTCATTTTACAATAAAAAAGTTCTGATCACACAAAGATATTAACCAATAAAAAATACCAACTAAAAAATATTACTGCAATTTTATTATTTATATTGACTAAAAAATGTAAATTATACTGACCAAATGTAATTTGATACTGACATTTAATTATTTATACTGATCAAAATATCCATATATACTGACCATTTATTTTACAAAATACTGACCAAAAATGTTAAAAAATAATGATCAAATAAATAGAAGTGATTTTATAATCAGAACTTTTCATACCAATCTGTGAAATAAAAAATTTCTAATTATTCCAAATGTGAAATATATTACAAATTATAATATGTAAAATTATTTTAGTACTCTTGTGTGAGGGTCACGTGATCGGATGAAGGAGTCGTGAGGATCACGTGATTCGAAGAAAGATGAAAACAAATTAATTAATTGTGAGACTGAAAATGTTATGGCTAATAAAATATTTTTATATATTTAAAACTGCTAATTAGTGCTAGAATTTATTGGATTTGAAAAATCATAAAAGTGAATTTATTAATTATAGAAAGAACTATCAAAATTAATGAGGTTACTTTCTTTATACTGCTTTTATCTGTGAACTATAGAAAAATATCTAATCTTAGCACTAATAGCAGTCGGAAAATGATTCTAAAATAAATACAGATATTGAAATAAATCGGAAGTTCTTTTGGTTATTTTATTAACCATCATCAGCTCATAACATTAAAATATAATAATAACAATAGAACATAACCTATAAATGTTTTTCTATAAAACTATCAAAACATTTATCAATATTATCTACTTTTAAAGAAATTTGAAGACTAATGTTTGAATAATGCTTACCAAATTTATATAAATTTATCATTATAAAGTTATATATATATAAAATATCATTAAACTGAAATTAATTATTAATGTTGTTAATAATTAATTATAATTATTAATGTAATTATAATAATTATTATTTATAATTAATTGAATTTGACTAAGATGATAATTATATTATTAAGTTAATAAATGTAAAGTTTAGACTAAGGTATTACTATCTCTTATTAAATCATTGAACTTTAATTTTTAACGGTTTTCCTGAAATAAACATTTGTCTTATCTCGGAATCGAACTGGGATCTTTGGATAGCATATTGATGCCTTAACCAGTTAAATTACTATGGAAACAAGCATATTTCCATTTTTAGAAGTTAATTTAAATTTAAAATTATTATATAATTATATAGACTATTTAATTATTATATATTACAATGTGTTATGTTCTCTATACATATATATAATATATATATTATAATAAATATAATTATATGTATATTGTTTTTTTGGAATGCTTTATTATCAATATATAAAATGGCAATGAAATTCTGGAACCTTATTCTTGAGTTATTCATGCTGTACACAAACTTGCATCAACTGACTCCCTTGTGTGTGTTTCACTCACATGATTGATATTCTGGAATTCAAACTGTTACACAAACTTGACTTCTAAGAAAAACATTTAGCACAGCAGATTAAGAAGCATCTGGAATAGACTATTAATAATTTTCCAATAAAATCTCTAGTAACAAAGGATAAACAGTTCCACATGGCTCTGAAGAAACACTATCAAAGCAACAAAAAAACTTGTAGAAAAACAAAAGAATACATTAATTATTTTATAGAGAATACTATAAGAATGTATATAGAGAAGATAGACAATGTCTTTACCAAGAAGATGCAAGCAGAATTATGGGCTGAATTAGGTGCAAAATGTTAAATTCTTGTGTTGGGCAAAAAAATTCATCACATATACTGTATATAAATATATACAATGCAATTATTATAATGATTTTTCATTAAAATTGTATAACTATTATAAATATAAAACAACTTCAAGGGAAATATTGACTAAATTACTTGATTTTGTGAAATTTAGAAGTAATAGTTTTATATGTACTCAGTTTTGTAGACTTAATGCCGATCTTGAACTTTGTTCTCCTAATATTGGTCAAAGTTTCACTATTAGAATCTTTGCTAATCCCTTTGATAGCTTAAATAATTGCTGAAAATGATGCTTGTGAAGATCAAAAGCATCTAAATTTGATTGAAATACTTACTACTGCCTTAAAAAATGTTTTTCTTTTGTTTTTAATGCTTTGATTAAACATAGCATAATATGATGATCTGCTATTTTTTTTTTGTGCATAGCAAACTCACATACATCTACTCACAGGAGCTGGCAACTTGAATTGAGAGAACAGAAAGCATGCGAGTTGAAATTTCACAATATCAATTCTATTTAAACATGGGAGTTTGTGTCACTTGAAACTGCCAACATGTGTCAATTATAAAATGAATAATTTGAGAATAAGCCCCTGTATTCAAGAACTGATTAAAATGTTTTAGATTGGAATTAATGGGAAATGAGTTTAATTTATGAATTTTCACCTAATGAACAGCTGTTAAAATCCATATCTTTATAAATTGAGGGATACCTGTATATTATATTAAAATTATTTGCTGCAGAAAATTTAAATAAGCTTTAAATAATGATTAAGATGTTGAGAAAATAAAGCTCAAGTTATTTAAAACTTATATTGAAAATACTACAGATTTTTATATATTGCCATAATTAAACAAATCTTTCTATCTAGTTTGAGCTGTTGTATTTGCTTTTATACTGTGAAAAGAAGGTAGATAGCAAATAAATCACTGATATGAAAATCAATCTAAATAATCAATGTGAATCACCAAAGCACTTTTTTAATATCGCACTAACATTTTCGGTGTTATATTACACCCTCCTCAGGTACAATAACTCTTCATTATCAAAGAATTATCGTACTTGAGGAGGATGTAATATAACACCGAAAATGTTAGTGCGATATTTGAGTAATTAAAAATATTTAACCTTACTGCAAAAAAGTGCTTTGGTATTCACATTGATTATTAAAAAGGTTCTAGCAGTTCTCTTGAGAAATGAATTTAAATCAATCTAAAGCTTACAAAATAAATGAAGATTAGCATGATGTTCACCCCAAGCCAGTTGAATACAGCTGAGTAATGATTACTTTCTTTCATTATGTTTGTTAAACATTAGTGTAGAAAACAAAATAGAAGAAATATTAGTTGAAAAATAAAGAATTATTTTTGTTAAGAAAATGATTGGTACTGCAGTTTAATAGAATGTGTATAAATGAGCAAAAAATAAGTTTTTAAACAATAAAAACAAGCTGAAATTAAAATAAATTAACACATTTTCTAATAAAATATTTTTTAATTACAATTAAAATTTATTTTAATGAAAGGAAAATTAAATATACAGAATTAAATGAATTTTTGCCAGGCCATCCTTGGCAAAATTTGAAATTTGTTTACATAATCAGAGAAGGCATAATAAAAGGACAATATCTTAGAAATAACAAAAATATCAGTAAAATTTTTAATAAAATTATGAATATTAATGCATATGATTGAAATTTGTGAGGACTCGAGCGTGGGACGTCTGAACTTTGTCACTCCCCACCTTGATTTCTCCCGGTCGCAATTAAGACAAAATAAGAGAAATGGGAGAGATAGAAAAGAATTTTACAGTCAGGGAGCAACACACTGTGAAAATAAGTATGGCGGAATGTCGCGACGCACCGCGTCGTATTTCATTCATCTCACGGACTTCTGTCCTTGATGATAATTAAATCGCGAGCTCTGTTTACACCGGTGTCGGATTAGAAGGAAGAAACTGACACCTGGCACCTCGAAGTTTTGTAAAACAAAAACATCCTCTCTCTCCCTGGGAGAAAGGTGTGAGAAAAGGTCAGATTTTTATCACCCTATATAAGAGGGGACACCAGCCTCGATCCAGACTTGTTTGATGATCACCGGATTTAGTGGTTCTTGACGCTCCTAAAAATTGCATGTGCTTCGTTGTCCAACAACGGCAATTCCACAACAGCCCTGGCTGTTCCACAACAGTCGGGCTCTTCCACGACAATCCAAGTTCGCTGGATCTGTAACCACCACATTGGCTTATTCCCAATGCTCCGCATCATTTATCTCCTCAACGCCGATCTCCGTGTTTCTTCGATTGTCCATCTGTGTGTGTCCATATGTTGATAAAGGACTAAAGACTGTTAAATTTAAGGACTAGAGACTATGCTCCAGTCACCTTCAATGTTTAGGCTTGAGGAGCTCCTACCGTTCGAAATTTGTTAAACTACTCAGGTATTTCTCTCAATAATGTCCCTCGACATTCATTATATATGGAAATCTCTCAGATGAATAAAGGAACTTGTTGTTGTTGAACGTGGTCTCCGATCGAATTGCTGAACCACTCATTACCCATCCTTGCACATGTACTTTATACCACATTTTAGGCCAACATCTGTCAATATCGTCCTCGGGTCTTACGTGTGGGCCTCACAAATTGCGGAAAGTATATCACAAAATTATAGTTTTTTTTTTATAAAATTTTTTGCATGCATGAGAAAAATCTTTCAAACAAGGTCAATTTAATGCTTTATTTATTTAAAATTTTTCCTACAAGTCCATAATTTAATATTGCTTTTATCCAGATGTTGCTAGTTAAATGATGCTTGGGTGTTATAATCTATTAATAAATAATCAAATCATTTAAATTTATTTTCAGTAGAATAACTTTAGCCAATATGTATGTATGTATCATATGAAAACATATGATATTCTGGATTAATAATAATAATATATGTAATAGTAGTTCTTATGTGTAAATTTTTAAGAGTAAATAATATGGCATGTAATGCATAAAATCTGTTTAATACTAGATTATATCTCCTCATGACAAAGGTATACAAGCAAGTATTGAAAACAATTTATGTCCTTGGTCATCTGCATGGGATATCTCACTGACTGAAACTAATACATTATGTAAAGATCCATTAAAAGAAATTGAAGAAAAATATTTTGAAGCTTTGAAAGGAAAAATTCTTAATAGGTTAGTCTAAATCAAATCAAAATTTCAAAACTCATTTTTTTTTCTATTTCTTAATTTTAATTTTTTTTATAGAAATATAAATTTAAGTTGTCCTCTTGTATTTACTTATACTGCAATGCATGGAGTATCTCATAGATTTATGACTAAAGCTTTTCAAGAATGTGGTTTTAAATATTTTATTCCTGTAAAAGAACAGATGGAACCAGATCCAGAATTTCCTACTGTTAAATTTCCTAATCCAGAAGAAGGTAAAAGTGCCTTGGTGAGTTTATTAGAATTATATTATTTTGATAAAATCTTTTGAATTATAAAAAAAGCAATTGTTTTTATTATTTAGGATTTATCAGTACAAACTGCTAATGCAAATAATAGTACTATTATCTTAGCAAATGATCCTGATGCAGATAGATTGGCTGTTGCAGAAAAAAATAAGTATGTATTATTTAATATTTTAAATACTAACAACAAATTTAAATTCATTACAATCTGTAAACTTTAAATTAACTTTTAAAGTGGTAAATGGAAAGTCTTTACTGGAAATGAGATTGGTGCTTTATTGGGTGCATGGTTATGGTTTGCTTTTGGAGAGAAGAAAACTAACATACAAGGTGTGTTAAATGTATTACTGGCAAAATTGCAAAAAAAAACAAAAAAATAATTTTTATCTTTTATTTTTCAGCATCTGATGTTTATATGATATCAAGTACTGTGACATCAAAAATCTTAAAATCTATAGCTTTAGAAAAAGGATTTAATTTTGTTGTAAGTTTTTAATTACTTTTTTATTTAATTTTTTAAAATTTAAATAAAGAAGATTAATTTTTCTAAAATCTACTGTATATACTCATGTATAAACTGACCCCAGCTTCAAAGGTGATTCCCTTTTTCAAAATTCTTTTTCAGGAAAAATTTCTTTGCTTATTCATGAGTACATACAGTAAATTTTATAGTTTGTTTATAATTTTTGCATTTCTTTTAATCCTGCTACTTTTTGAAATAATATCTATCAAAAAATATAAAAAAAATAAGCAATATCATCTTATTTTTAAGATCATCTCAGATATGAATAAAAATATGGAGAAAATGATATGCAATTAATGATACAATTCAAAGATTAGTGAGTTTTTGCAGTTTATAAGCATTAAGATTGTTTTACATCAATATAAATATTAACATATGCATATGATTTATAAGGATGGTTCAATAAATAAGATAACAATACCTCTAATCTCATAAATTTATTCAACTTGTATATGTACTTATAAACAATATTATTGCCTTGATATGGTCTTTGTACAGATTATTTTTCAACAAATTCTCTGTACTTGTCTAAACATTTGTTGCAATGGTACACCAAGTTATATATGTCAGCATTGAAGAAATTAGTGTCAAGCATTTAAAACAATGACACAACAGTTTGCTAAACTGCCTTATACATTGGGAATCACCTGACTCCCAAGTGCCTCTTCAATAGTCTGAACAAATGAAAATCACTGGTTTCATCTTGAGGCTGTAGGGAGAATGAGCCAGTACTTCCCATCAGTAGTGCCATAACAAGTCGTGCTATTAGCTGAGTGTGGCTTGGCATTGTCATACAGCAACATGTATTACACAACAATGCTGAACTGTACTGTAGTAATACTGGGATGTGAAAGATGTAGTATCATGAACAGTCCATTCAAGGCATCAGGCAAAACTTTGTTTATAGTCTTCCATCAGTATTTGAAGATAATCAGGTAATGACTGTTTGTTTTTCTTCCTCCAGTTTTTTATACTTATATAGTTCTTAAAAGCAAATCTTTGGATGATAACTCTGAGTGATCCATCTTTTTGGACTAAAAAAAGGTAGTAATAGTACCAGAAGCTTTCAGTTACTGGGACAAATTTCTCATTTAGCTCTCTCTGGGCCATCTGCTGGTATCTCTGATGCCAGTAAGAGGACTAGATCTGTAGGTTTTATTCTCCTTTTTGAGAATAATAGACTTACAAATAAGACTGATTTTCAGCCAGAGTTATACTTTACTAAGGTGGATCTATGGTCCTTTAAATTAATAGATTCTCTTCTATATCACAGTCAATTTACTTCTTAATCAGGCAAATCAACTGAAAATGCTTTCCATGAGCAGGGCTGCTGCTAGACATTTTGGTGCTACAGGTGTGTTTTTTTTCTTACTATACTTCATTTCACGTAAGAAAATAGTATTTGTTTAGATACGTTATATATTCTGGCATCTGTGAGAAAAAAACCTGTCAGCTTTTTCAGTTATGAAATAAAATTGACACAATTAAATTATATTTAACCATGTTTTTGATTTCGACTTTGTAATTTTTAATATTCAGGTATTTAAATTTTTACAGATAAAAATATTTAGTATTGATAAATTTTGGTTTCATGAATTTAAATTATGTATTTAATGCATGTAAAAATGCTCGGCTCTCAAGTGCCATCTGCTATTTTCTTACCTGAAATAAAATATAGAACATTAAGGAGAATTGTTTCTTATCAAAGACACAAAAAACAAACTTAAATTTTCGATGTGGAAAAAAAAAATCTTTTGACTGCAAAAGGGCTATTGTGTAGTTTTATTTGTTTTATGGTGCAGTCTGAATGATAGCTTAATAAAAAATATTTATTTTGTCTAAAAAAAAATGCAGTTTATTTCGGACCGTTACAGCTACACGTATTGAAATACATTACATTTGGTTTTACAAAATAATACCTGTAGTAAATTTAAAGTAATAATGAATTGATAGATAATATAATGGTGTAAATAACAAACAATAAACACATTCTAATAAAAAAGAAAAACTATATTTCAAAAAGTGCCTCTTCTTCATCTGTCATTTTATTTTTATTGGTTGCTCTAGATGCCGTGATAATGTATAATTAAAGTAAATGAAATGAAAATAGAAAATAATAAAATAAACAAAAATCATCATTTTACCGCATTTGTCAATTTGGCGCTACAGGCAGGAGCCTGCTCGGCTTTTGCGTAACAGCGGCCCTGTCCATGAGGTTGTGTGACTCATTGGGAGAACAGTTGGATACAAGGAGATTGCCTTAAGTACATTCTTTGATATTCAAGGGGCTTTTGATTTAGCTTCTTTCAATCAAATTAGTATTGCAGCAAACAGATATGGAATCTATCAACAGTTATTCATTGGTTTTAAATCCTTATTCCAGAATTTAACACACAAAAGAATTATCATCACTAGAACTAATTTCATTATGCTTATCCCTAAAGTCATATCCATTTTTAACTACCAATGAATAATTTTATCAAGAGTTTGAAGCATTTAATAGACATAGCTTTTTCCAGTTTATAAGTGGGAGCAGTAAACTTCACCACAGGGGCTAATCTCAACTGGGTTTAAATGTTTTAATTATAATATAAGCAAAAATTCTGTGAGTAGTGTGGCATATCTTGGTACAATAGTATTCAGATATTCTGGGATATGATCACTTTTTTTGTAGCTTGACTAGAGATTTTAAAATGCTAGCCATAGTTTTTTTGTAATTTATACTCACAAGGAGACTCCACGGGTCATGACTCGTCGATTTTGACGAAAAAATTTGTGTGCGCAGATCTCCACTAATAAAGTTCATTGGGCCAGCCATTCGATGCAATACTCAAGCAAACTCCAGAAAAACATTCATAAAGTTTGATCAAAACCAATTCTGACTTATATACGCGCCCTTTTAAAATACTACATGATGTAGCCGTAGCCTATTCAGTAAGACGCACGCTTCATATTCCAATGGTCGTGGGTTCGAGGCATGATGGTTTTTGTTGTTTTTATTTCTTCAAATTTTCTTTTTTTTATTTTGTTGTAAATTTATGGGTATGCTTTAATATTTATTTATTTTCGAAAATAAATTTTTAAAAATATTTTTATCATGGCTAAAAGCTTCAAATTTGTTGCAGTCATTTCTGTTATTAACGTAATATTATTCAACGCACTTTTTAAAGAATAAGTTACATTCGATGATAAATTCAGCTAATAAACAGTGCATTTATTTTTACTTGTTAGCATTAAAAACCGATTGCATTATATAGAGAGAACAATTATAATTTCAAAAT
>AYEL01033763.1:0-16637 GCA_000484575.1 Olivierus martensii
TAGCGGAAATAACAATACAGAATTGCTTCATAAAAGCCGGCTTCTCTGAAAAGTCTGTTGTGGAAGAAGTTAATGTACTGTCACACATTGAGGAATGTTGGAACCAGTTACAGTCAACAGGCACAATAAATGACAAAATCTCATTTAATGAATATTTAAATGTGGATGAAGACGTTATCGTAGTAGAATATCCAACAGATGACAACATTTTAAGTTCAATAAAAGATAGTGAAAATCAAGATAAAGACAATGAGGCAAATGAAAACAAAGGGTTAAACATTTTTTAAAAATTGAAATAAATTAAAAACTGTCAATTTGTTAGCGTCTTACTGAGTATGCTACGGCTACATCATGTAGTATTTTAAAAGGGTGCGTATATAAGTCAGAATTGGTTTTGGTCAAACTTTACAAATTTTTTTCTGGAGTTTGCTTGAGTATTGCTTCGAATGGCTAGCCCGATGAACTTTATTAGTGGAGATCTGCATGCACAAATTTTTTCGTCAAAATCGACGAGTCACGACCCGTGGAGTCTCCTTGTTAGTAGGAGATCTGCACGCACAAATTTTTTCGTCAAAATCGACGAGTCACGACCCGTGGAGTCTCCTTGTCAATATCAGAAGTATAATCTACTAGCTTAGACTTGTCTGTATTAGTGGGAAATAAAAAAACATTTTTGCATTTATCCACCTTAGTGATAGTCATATCATTGATATGCTCTCATTGAACAATGAGATCTATAGCTGCTCTGGTTTTTCTATACAGACCTTTTGAGTCATTATTCTTTTGCCATTAAAATGTCACATTGTTAAGGAAGATATTATCAATAAAAAAAGACATGAATAACTCATTGGGAGTTCTTAGTTAAATATATAAAAAACTAGACTGTAGGCATTTTATTGGTGTGCCACTATGATCTGTTGGGTTATTTTTATATTGATGATGTGTGTATGTTTTAATCATACTTTAATGCACTATCAGCAGTAGAGACACCTTAACTTAAAAACTTTTTTAATTATAACAAACGTTTTCGACTAATTACAATCACCTGAAGATGACTGTAATTAGTTGAAAACGTTTGTTATAATTAAAAGAGTTTTTAAGTTAAGGTGTCTCTACTGCTGATAGTGCATTAAAGTATGATTGATTAAATTTGTTTAAGAGTGTAAGCAGTTAAATATTTAGTAGATGTGTGTATGATGTTGTTGTTTGATATATTTTGTATGTTTCATTAATGTTAACATGTTATGCATTTATTGTGAAATTGTTATTTTTAATGGTGTAACATCTGCCTGGACAATATACTTCTCATAGTGAGTTTTTTATTAATTTTGTTTCCTGAATTAGGATGCTTATAATGGAAAGTAAAAATATCATCATATTTTATATTCTTATTTTTCTATAATTTTAAGTCTGTGCAATTCATTAATAGTATTGTGAAGACCACAAAACCATGAAAATTTTAATAGTGCTTTCAGGAAAATTTGCCTATCTTCATTTACATTTGCAAACTTTATATTATAATATATTATATACTATTGCATACAAATAGAACAAGATATGAATTTAATATCTCATTACATAATACTTATTAAATGTACAGCAATATTACAATAAAATAAAATAAACGCACATATTATTAGTGTATAAATGAAGGATATTTTCTGTATTACAGTAAACCCTTACCGAGCGCAGATTTGCAGAATGCCATTTTGCATATATGCTATATCTTAATTGTTTCCATTTAATTTGTCCAATGCTAGAATTTCCTTCATATGCGGTATGCTGATGAGCACATGGGTATCTGCATGATACCCATACATGCATCTGGCAACCCTGTTTGATGCTGCTCGCTAGCTGAGTGATCCATATAATTTGTTGCTATCATTTCACTTACATCAGCAGAGCTGTAATCACGTATTTATCAGTGTTTATCCTCTTCTCCTATTGCATTTGTATTTCTTTTAATTTCAAAAATTCAATATGACATCTAAGAGAAAGAATGAAGATGATAAAGCAGCATAAAGACACAAAGTTTTGACATTATCTCAGAAAATTGAAATTTTAGATAAGTTGAAAAATGATACACGTGTTTCATCACTTGCAAGAGAACAAGCTATAAATGAATCAAGCATAAGAACACTTTATGAGAGGCATTGAAAAACTCTGCACTCCTTACTGCAACACTTTTAAAGAGTTGTCAGTCATTGTCCCAAGCAAAAATCACCAGCTTTTTAAAAAAATAATTGTATTGTGTACCTACTTATTAAGCAATAATAAAACATAGTATCATTTTCAGGAAAATCTTTATCAGGAAATCGAAAAAATAATAGTCAATCTGGTGAAGATAATATCTTAAGAGTTTATCATAAGATTAGTATCAATTGGATTCAGGAAATCGAAAAAAATAATATAGTCAATCTGGTGAAGATAATATCTTAAGAGTTTATCATAAGATTAGTATCAATTGGAAAAAGTAAGGCTAGTACTGTATTTGAAAGGACTCATTAAAAGAACTCTTTTAAATGTATTTTTCTAGTTCTACTTTGATAAAAAGATCATCTTCACTGGAACAATCACACCTTAATAGAATGTTTATTGTGTCCTGAGGGAAGATTAAAATCTGATTAGGAAAGTGACCAATTAATCACTTATTAGGTAGAATTTTAATAATTTTAAGCCCTTCAAATCTGTTGGGCCAAATGGCATTTTCCTAGTGTTTTTATAGTTGTGCATTGATGTTTTGATTTGGTCTCTGCTGTTTCTTTAGTCAGGTTTGGTTTTTGACTATATTCTATGCTCATGGAAGTAATAAAGGTTTCATTTATACCTGTCATAATTCTTATATTGAGGCTAAATGTTATCATCCAATTAGCTTGACATTTTTATTAAATATGATGGAAATGTTGAGGGACAGATTTATCAAAAATAATGCATTATTAAAGTATGTTTACATTGCACTAAGTTTGTTTTTTGATTGAATAAATTAACTCAAATTGCTCTTCATGAAGTTATCACTCATTGTGAGAGCAGTTGGATATTGGAATGGGATATTTCTATATTGCTGGTTGGAAATCCTCTCCACCCAAGATGCCACAAAAACAAATATATCAATAAATGTGTCAAGGAATGTTTGTTCACCTGAGCAACATAAAATTGATTTAGTTTGCTTTATTTTCTAGCATATATTTTAGTAATATTACAAACTACATAACCTAAAAAATGATATTAGACATTTTTAAGAGAGAGAAGGAAAAATATTCCTATAGCCTATACTGTATCTGGCATGTTTTTGATAAGGATAGTAAAACTGATATTTATTTAAAATATCGATAAATCATATATTTTCTGATATAGAATCAACTGGCATAGAATCAGCAAGTGCAAAACCAGTCTTAGAAACAATTGGCATAGAATAATTATGGCATAAATACCCCAGTATAGAAATGGCTGAGATGAATTGATGGCATAGAAATGATAGTCCATTGGATATAAATAAATTACTCTAGGGGCTTTCCTTGATATCCAAGAAGCTTTTGACTGTGTGTTTGATCAAATTAGCCTTGTAGCAAACAGATATGGAATCTGTCCAACAATTATTTATTGGATTGCTTTAATTCAGAAGCCTAAAATTAACTGGTTTTTGCACCAAACCCTTCAAGTCCACTTTTGGTTGAAAATGAGTTATTGTATGAATCATATATAAAAACACCGTGATAACTTATGATTCAATTTTGGTTTATATTTTGTTTTCATGTTATTTACGTCCTCTTTTACAAGTCGTATGTCAAATTTTATATATTTGATGCAAAAATCGGGTAAGTCCAAATACATATTCTTATTCTCGAAATGTGCTTTTTTGTGACTTAACTGGTTCTAGCACCAAACCCTTCAATTGTATTTAATAGACTCTGCGAGGAGGAAGTTCAGATATTTATGGATAGAGATTGTCTGCTGGAAACTGCTCTCTCCTCTGCTGTGGTGCCTTGTTGTGGATAATCTTTTAACTAACACTTAGTACAAAGGGTTTCTTCACAGTTGGCTATGCTGATTACATAAGCCATTATTATCGTGGGAAAGTTTCCTATAACTATATTTAAATGCTTCTGGCAGTTTTCAATACAGTCCTAGGAAATTTTAAATGATTGAAAAGTTTGAATTAAGTATTAATCTAACAAAGATTGTAATTGTATCTTTACATGCAGAAGGCAATTAATGAGTTTTTTTAATATCATTCTTTGGGAAAAGGTTATAGATTGACTTGGAAACTACAAGTGATATGTTGTTAAAAAGACTGTAAAGTCTTATGCACTTATTGAGACATTTTGGATAAAATATGGTGATTAAAATCAAGATTGTTATATTACATCATGATTGTGAGGCTTATTATTACCTATACTAAAATCATTTAGTAGCAGTGAGTTCTAAAGACATGCAAAAACTGAACTTTAGAAAATTCAAAGGTGGCTTGTCTATGCATTAGAGCTATGAGAACTGTTCCTGCTTATTCTTGAAGTTTTTTTTGCATTCTTCTTCCATTTATATATTAGGATTAATTCCTAGGAGGATTATTAAAACTTCCAGTAGAGTAGGAAAAGAATATCTTGGGCCCACAAAACAGAGCATTTTTCTCTTCAACATATATAGAAGTCATATATAGTTACATTCTATAGATGATAAAGATCACATAATGCCCAAAATCAGCTTCTTCATATTCTTCACTATTGTTTTTTTCAAAGTGGTGAGAGATGAATTTGAGTGCAATATGTAGGATTGATTGATCTGGTATATAGATAATTCCAAGATTTTTACTGATATAGGGGTAAAAATTTACTGAGAGGAAATGAGGATTGCTTATTCATATTTTCTTGAACAATTTGCCACTGTTTTTCAAGCAAAAATCTATTTCTGTATATCTCCAGATTAACTTTGATAAGGGTTATATTAATAAATATATTTGTATCCTATCAAATAACCAAACTGCATTAAAAACGCTTGATAGCTCGTGCTTTATCTTAAAGCTAGTTTGGGAATGTCATCATCTCATTGTTGAATTGGCTACTATGAACAGGTTCAATCTTTTTGGGTGCCAAGCTGCAAAAGGATTGGTAGCAATGATATTACTAATGAAATTACAAAAAAAAAAAGGATTTTTGTCCCTTTATTAGACCTGAGCCTGTCCTAGGCATTCTATCTGATGCATTTATGAAAATTGCATTTATGAGGATTTGGCCATTAGTCAATCTCATGGAAGATTAATTTATTAATAACAACTAACAGTTTTAAAAAAATTTTATTTAATTAAATATTTTTTGTTATATTAACAAGTTACTTAGAGAAGTCACATCCCACCTAAACATTGTGCTGGAAGATAGCAGAAACCAAGATGATAGACAGAAGAGGAAACAATTTGCCATCTAGCCATCATTCCATTCATCACAGATTTATGTAAATTTGTGATGTCTTTTTTACATTGTAACTTCATGCAAATTGCCTATGTGTACATAAATCATCAGCATCACCAGAGTTCTTTTCTGTCCCTATCTATCATTGTGTCATTGTCAGACTTGTGCTGTCTTCATTGACATTGTACAGTTAGTTTATATTTTTTTGTTATTTATTGTATAATGACTGTGGAATGTTTTTTGACTAACCAAGTTCTACAGTGTGATATGAAAGTTAATATAAATTGTATGAATTATCAATCATTTTGAAGATTTTTGTTAAGGAATTTCTGACCATGAACTGAATGACAAGAGCACCTATCTGCAGGCTAGACAACTTGACCATCAACATTGTTTCTCCTGAGTCAAAGATCAAGTTGATGGGTGAGCTGGGATTGGATGTCCTGGCCATCTCATTGCACAGTCAGTCTGTTTGGCTTTGCTACCTCTTTCATTGGAAGTCCCATTCTGGACTTAGATAAGTAAAGGCCCTTATTTTTTTTTCACAGAAGAATTGAAAGTTGTTTACATTGAATAAAAATTGAATAAGGATTGATTAGGATGCTTTACAGAGTCATCTTAAAAGACATCTCCACTTAATTGGGATTGTTGATAGTTCTAATTGTAAATGATATCAGAAATAAAATTCTTCTTCATAAATTATATGAATGTGTGGCCCTATCAGGACTATGGTATGATTTTCTAGAGATGATTATTATTATTATTTTTTTTTAATTAGATCTTTTTATGATCTCATTGAGAAAGATACTGTTTTTTCTATATAAGACAAGATTCCTTATGGAATGATTATTAATGAATTTTAAATAAATGTTTATTACTAGATAAAGTTAATTCTTGGTATTTTATTCTATTAGGGATAGATAGTTGCAGTGCTAGTTGTTATGTCCCTTTTCCAACTCACAATAATAGTTTTCCCCCATAAGAAAGAATTCATCATCTAACAAATAATACAAGATAGACTAGCACAACATAAAGGAAACATATGAATGAATCAGAGTACAATAACCAATAGCATAAGTTAATTGTGATTATTTTTGAAATCAGACAAAAATAATTAGTTTTATTCCTCCAATGTTTCATCAAATTTCTTAGAAAAATTTTATTACTAAGAATCACAATGAAAAAGAAATTAAAAGTAGAGACTTTTCAAGAAACAATGGATATTTTATGATAGATTTAATATATTTGTATTATGTTTTATTTTTGTAGTTTATATATTTAATAATAATACATTTTATTATTATAAATATGTACTCATTACATAATCATATGTAACAAAATTTTAAATTCATATCTTGTTCCCTTTATATTTAATGTTCTAAAGTTTGCAAATGTAAATGAAGAGGAGGCAATTATACCCAAAAAGTATTAATAAAGGTAAGTTTGTATGATGTAGCTCCTTATAAGTAGGTATTTATCATAATTAGGGCCTAAAATACATTTAATTTTTTATTAATGTTTTTATAATTTAAGACATTTTTATATTTGAAAATTTTATAAATTTTAGTTCTCCATTCAATTGTTCTTAATAATGTTTTGTTTCCTTTTCGTTTTATAGAATTCGGAACCAAGTTATAATTGAAAGTATTCTTTATTAATGTTAAATTTTGTTCCTGTTTATAATGCTGACATATATCATTTTATATTGTTCAAAGCTATATCCTGAAAGCTTTTTTTTATAGTCTCTATTTCTGTTCTATAACTATAATCAAATAAAATGATTTAATTTGATGTAGACTAATTGATCAATTTTTTAATGAATTTTAAATAAATATTTATTACTAGATAAAGTTAATTCTTGGTATTTTATTCTACTCATATAATTAATGAATATAATTTTATTCATATAATCAAATAATAATAATTTCAATTTTAGTTTAATTTCATTCCATGTTAAATTAATCATTGTTTTGAATCTTGAAATTTACAATTTTAATAACTTTATATACTTATTACATATGTTGAATACACAAAAATTGCAAAATTTGAGATTTTTTTAGAACATGTTTTTAAAGAATGGGCTATCAAAAAGACAGAAAAATTGAATTTGACCATTATAACCTATGTTTTTAATTCATAAAACTAACTCAAAATATATTAGTATAGTGGTACTTAATAGCAGAATATACTATTATTTGTAATTCACATTTCAGGTGGCTGGTTCAGTAACTTCTGAATGCACTATATATTGCAAATCTGTTAACTTCACTAGATTTTGGAATAGTTATTTAAAGAATTATGATACATCCAATTTTGAGATTTTTTCCATTTTTTTTTGATAACTAATTCCTCAAACAATAATGTCTTAAAAAAAACTGAAATTTTGCACATTCTTTATAGACATTTCACATTCTCAATAGATACAACAAATGTTCCAAAAACTATAAAAGTTTTGGATATTATATTTGAAAATAAATTTTTCATTGATGGATTTGACATGGAATAACTTTGCATTTATATTAAATTATATATAAAACTTATTTCAGGAAACACTCACTGGATTTAAATGGATGGCCAACAAAGCTTGTGAATTGATGGCAAAAGGAAAAACAGTATTGTTTGCATTTGAAGAAGCTATTGGTTTGTTTTCTTTTTCAATATATTTTATAAAGATTTTAAATATATAAGCTTACATAGAACCAAACATTCATTAAATATATGCAATCAAGTACTTATTGGTGTTAGCCACATTTTTGAATATATATTCAGTCAGAATAATCAAAACTTATTCAAAACATTTCATTTAACTTGAATTTCATATATTATCTCTAATTTGTGTGTGCATATTTGTGTATCATTTAGTTTTTGTTCAAGAACTTGGGGACTCAGAATTGCTGTTGTATAATAACTTTGTAATCAGATGGTATTAAGCAGTGAAAAAAAGATTAATATTTAGCTTACCTGCATTATTTGGTTTTTAAAGGAGAATAAACTTAGACTAATATGAAACACTTATTATTCTCTATTTTTTATTTTTTGGTTTTTTCATCATACTATAATTACAGTAATAAAGCTTATTTAGCCTGTGATAAGATCCAAACTCTTTCTTTGGACATTTCATTACTGCAGTGAGTCTTAGCCATGTTTACAGTAAAACTAACAACGAAAATATTCCAAGAAACTCAAAGAATTAATGGCGTATAATGAAAACGTTTGAATAGAAGTACAAAAAAGTATATTATAATAAACATATCATTAAAATGAAGAAATAAAGAAAACTATGAGATTCAACATCACTTAATCCAGACACAGCAAAGTTTTTAATTCCATAAGAAACAATAAATACAAGATAACTCTGAAAAGTTAAGAGAAGCAGATACGATCCTGTTGTACAATGAGGACCTAAAGATATGTAGTAGAGCACATAGTCACCTACAGGATCCTAAAGAGTAACGTACAAGAATTTATGAAGGATATTGAAAAAGAGGTGTATACTTCATCACTTGCACAAAGAGTAGTCACTTGGTACTTATGTTTTAAGTAGGGCCACATGAGAGTATTCAAAAGAATAAATGATGATGAACAAGGGAAAATAGCAAAAGAGGTGCAAATATATAGAGTGATTAAAAAGCAAACAAAAATTTTTAATATGACCCTCCAGAGGACTTTGGTGTGGAAATAGAGTGCAGGAATTGCAAACTAAATATTAATTTCTTGCCACTGAATAATAATGATATAAATTATACTATAATTTTTAATAAGAAGAATCTGTAAATTATTTAGTATGTAAAGTTTTATATGAGCATGTCATAGAGTAGTTAAAATATTGGTGAGTTAATAATCATATTTTAATAATAATTATATTACGAAGGATGCATAATCTTATGTTAGCCAAGAGACTTAAATGTTTTTATTCTAATGTTTTGTAATGTTTAAAATGTTTTGATTTGCTTAGAACATTCTATATAGAATACAATCTGTTTGTGTTCTGTTTTGTGAACTGATGCTGGCTGTCCGGCCAAAAGTGCTTTTGTAATAAACATTTTTTTAAAAATGTTTATTACAAAAAATGTTTTTGTAAAAAATAGTTTTTTTTAAATCAAAAAAATGTTTTTTTTTTTTATTTTTTATATGTTAAAAAAAAAAAAACTAGTTTAATTAGCTTTTAACTAGTTTAACTTAAAAGCTAGTTAAAGTTACTAGTTAAACTAGTTTAGCTTTTAACTTTTTTTTTTTTGATCAAAAAAAAAAAAAAAAAAAAAAAAAAAAAAAAAAAAAAAAAAAAAAAAAAAAAAAAAAAAAAAATAAAAAAAAAAAAAAAAGGCTAGTTAAAATCTAAGTTAGCCTAAGTTTATTTAAACAACTTTATTATTTGCATATAAGATAAATATGAATATTCAATAAAATGAAATTAATTATCAATGATAGCGCTTCAGAACTAGTGCCAATGTCATGAATGTGGCAGATTGATGATAAATATTTTCAATAACAGATTTATATATTTATATAATTTACTGTTTTAATTTAGAATATAAGTGATAACTAGAAATTACTAATTTAAAAATACTCGCTATTGCAGAAGTTAAATAAATTCTCTGCAAAATATTTCAACTTGTCAAATAATCTTGAATTATTTTTCAAATTACTAGTTTACAATGTACAGAAGGAAAAGAATGCAAAGAAATATTTAAAGAATAATTTATGCATTTATTCTGAAATGTTAAAAAATGAAATCAAGTGTAAATTTTGAAGTAGAACAATATGCATATTAATTGAAACTATTTTAAATTTAGTGTTATAATCTATTTTTATGTAAATTCTGTATTTTAAACTGTTCAATACAGAATTAATTTTTAAATTAAACAAATATTAGCAACTTATTTAAATGCATTTTGCATGCTGCTGCTGATCATATAGATAATTGAAATGTTTCAGAATAAAGAATTTTCTGTCATTTTTATGATTTGATTGTTATTTTTGGACAAGATTATTGTTTTGTATTGTTTTAGAATAAATTATTTTTAAAAGAAAAATTATCCAAAAGTCATGTACAATTTTATGAAACTTTCAAATAATTAGCTTTGTATATAAAATATTATAAAAAAAGTATTCATAAAATCAAAGTTGCAGAGTCAGGTGGCAAATGATCCAACTCTGACTCCCTAAAATTTGTAAGGTTTGACTCCGATCCCAACTCCGGGCAGTTTAAAATTCCGACTCCTGACTCTGACTCTGACTCCACCCAAAAACCTCCAACTCCCCGACTCTGACTCTGACTCCGACATCTGCAACCCTGCATAAAATATAAAATTACAGAATATAAAATTTTACATAATAAACATTTAAGGATGATTTTGACTATTGATTATTTGATTTGATTTAATATGGGGAAAAACAGGTAAGTAAAAGACTGTTGAGATTAATATTCCAATGAGTAAATTTTTTGTTGTTTTCTATTTGGGAATGAGAATATTTTATAAATTTCTTAAATAATGATTGAAAATAACGATATACTGGAGACAAATACACTTATCATGCTAAAAATGATTACAATTAAATAGAATTTGAAATTTTTTTCTTAAGAAACATACTATTATGAAATTCTTAATTATGTACAATAAAATGAAGTGGTTTTTTTATAGAATCTTATTTCTGTGGTTATAAAAATTTTCCAGTTTCACATCCAAGTAATGTTCATATATAATATAGTATGTGCAATTAAAAAAAATAACTGAATATGATGTGTAGAAAAAATTTAAATACTTTCAAAATATTTTATAATAATGTTTTGAAATTATTTTAATATGAATTAATTCATTTAAAAAAAATAGTAAATATATATAGAGGAATTTGAGTTTTTGTATTTGATATGAAACTTTTCTGAATATAAAATATTGGCATTTTCAAAATTTAATTTCTTCCTGCCCAAGTGGTATGACGTCCATGATATTTTAATTCACAATTGGAATTTGTAATCACTTTTAATAAGTTAAATAGGTTTGAATTATTTTGAATATGCTTTTTAAATTGTATGTTATATTTCAAAAGTTCTTGACTGTATATTGTTTAATAAAAATTTGGTTCTATATAAATTTATTTAGAATGTGTTTGATTCTCTTGGATTAAATTAATTTTAGAATGTATATTGTTGAAATTGAATTACTGTATATATTTATATGTAAACAACACCCCTATTTCAGAGTTTAAAAACTTATAAAAATTTAAAACCCATATATAAGCTGATCCCTTAACTTTCATGTATTAAAACAATATTGCATTCATTAAACAAACTTTTTTTTTTTTTTTTTGAATTTTTTAAATTATATAAAAACCTAATCCATTATTGAAATAAATCTGGCTACTTAGACAAAATGCCAGACTTATGGCATCAAAACATTATGACATGAAGCAAAAGCTGTATGTAGAGTAGAATGTGCATCAGATCCAATTGCATTTCCCTGAAATATTATTTTATTAAAATGTTTGTTTGGCAGAAAATATTAGATATTTATCATTTCCAAATCTCAACAAAAACATTTAATAAAACTTAAATGATTAATTGCATGTTTCAGTTTTGAATTTTAAATTTTTATGCAATCAACAAGAGTGAAAAGCATGCACATAATCACATGGAGCACAAATCTGATGTCCAAAATCAGCTGCAAAATAATCATTTCATATTTTGTGAATGATCAGAACCATCAGAAAATGCACAAATTAACACTTAGAAATATCATGGATTGTTAATTTTCATTTATTATTAACTGATGAGAGAATAGCAGTAACCATGTTTATTAATCATTAAAAAAAGTTTGTGCATTTCTGATCTTATTTATGAAGTACTTGATAAATTGTTTTCATATTCTTTATTATTAAAATTCATGGATAATCATGTACTTTTAATAAGAGAATTGAAAAGAAATAGGAATTTTTAGGAATAAATGTGGCAGATCCTACTACTACCATATTATTGCAGAGAGGATGCATTACCACAGTTTTATATATGTTTGATTATATTTGTGTAGTATTTGATATTTAAATATATACAAAAATATTGATTCATATATAGTGACATACTTACACATATTTTCAACAATAAAACAAAGTTAAAAGATTCTAAGAAATTTATTAAGAATAAATATGGCAGATTGCAGAGTACATGATACAACTGAGTTGACAAATCTTATAAAAAATTTTCTAATTTTTTGACTGTCCCTTTTATAAGTTGACCCTACTTAAATTTTTTTCCTTAAAAATTTTTTTCTTATATGTAAGTATATACAGTAAAAAGTTTGCAATTACCAATAATTAATTTTCATGTATTTTTAGGATTTATGTGTGGCACAACTGTTTTAGATAAGGACGGAGTGGGAGCAGCAATGGCTGTTGCTGAACTTTGTGCACATCTGCATACTAGAGGTCTAACTTTAACTAGTGAATTAGAAAATATTTATAAAGTGTAAGTAATTTCAATAATGTAATATAATTATAAATATGATTATCCCATAAAATTAAAAAAAATATGTATTTTAGTAGAATTTAAAGTAATAAACATTGTAATTTGATTAGATCATTGTTAATATGCCAATAAACTTAATTAGATGATGATCAATTGAGATTAAGATTAAGAAACCCAAAATAAATCTTCTTGTTCTCCAGATTGAGAGCTATGTTTAGAAGGCCATGATCCTATTTTAATATCCTTTTTTTTAGAGAGAGCCCACTGTTTTGAAATTTAACAATAACAATACAGAATACATGTAAACAAATGATAAAGAATTTTCAAGATACAAGTGAACCTTGGTTTCTAAAATTAAAAATGTTTTTGGAAAATGCTCATAAATCAGGAACTAAATTACCACTTACTTTAAATTTAAAAAATAATTATGCATTCCTGATCCCAAAAATTGTCATTCATTTTTCATTGAATATCCTGACATACTATTTAGTTACATAAATAATAGTCAAGTTACATTAATTAGCATTAATTTTCATAATGCAACTTAAGAAAGGCAGTTTTCTTTAAAAAAATCCATAATAATTATGTTCACTATGGCATAGAAGTGAGCACACTCGTGGTAAAATTGTCTTTTACAATTTAAAGGATATAGGTTCAATTCTAGCCTCATACTTCCATGTTTCATCTTGAAGGCACACATGGTAAAATTGTCATTTACAATTTAAAGGATATAGGTTCAATTCTAGCCTCATACTTCCATGTTTCATCTTGAAGATCTGTTTACTGATCTAATCATAGTGTGAGTAGTCTGCAATGTGCCCTGTTGTTTAATAATTTGAGTGGAAAGCAGTATAAAAATTAGAATGAAAAATATCCCTAATAAAAATTGATACTTGTTATTATTTAATAATTTCAATAAAATATTATTTTCATGAAAATAATAATTATAATAATTCTTTAGAATATTATCAAATACATAGAAAAACATATCAATCTCATTTTATGCTGCTTTCTATCCTACTGTTATTGGCTGGATAGCTAAAACACAAAAAATATTTGGTTAGCTATTGAGGATCCAGGTTTCATACTTCTGGATTTTTAGAAGGGATTTTGAATCCAGTCTGTTGAATCCCATCCTTCAACCTTCTGGTTGATTCTATCATGAGTATTGGCAACCTGTGATTGGTTCTAAAAATGATTGCTATCAGATACAGTGCAGTATATCACGTGATAAGGTAGCTTAATAAAAACTAATTTATTTATCCATCTTACTGCCCCACATCAGATGTAGAATTGAATCTGAAACTTCAGGTTTTAAGGTAATACTATATCATGCAGCCATTCAGTTGACACTAGAAAGATGAATTAGATTGTGAAAGACCAACAGCTGAACTGGTACTCCTTGTATAAATTTTGAAGAATAAGACCTGGATTTGATTGATTCTACAGGTAAAAACTGAAATAATTTCACATGACAAATCAGGCTGACTGTTTTTTTTACATTGAAATTTGGCAGAATATATCGTACATGTAAAATAAAATAGCATTTCAAATTTGAAATATATATGAAATATTTAAAAATTTGAAACTGTTCAATGAAAATTATTTGTATAATGGCTGTTATCATTTCCACCCTATATGTAATACTTCACATTAAGGAAGAGTGCCTTATTCAAGATTGAAACTGTTGCTTGTTATAAATGTTTGTAAAATCAAAATAAAGCCTTGTAAATCAAATTTTGATACAAATTAATATATCCTTGTAAAATCAAGATATCACAAACTGGGGATTGATCAATACTTGAATTCAGCTGCTTAGAATATTTTAAACACACAGATAGTTTTTGATTATAGAAGTTAATTCCTTCCTGGAGTGAGTTCATAAAGTAAGAAGTTTTAAATCAAGAATCAATTTCCCATAGATGTAATGTTAAAAATGAGTTCTGTTCTCAACAAATGAGATTTAACAATAATAATAATTAAAGTCAATAAAATCGATAGTTTATGATGAAATAATGATTAATTTATCTAAAAAATGAAAAGATGGCCTTTAAAATCAAGCAAATTACATGAAATTATTTCATACAAATGTTAAAGAATTTTTATTCATTATTATTATTATTGACAGATGAGTAGATTAGGTTTTATATAGATGAACTACTGCCTTATGCACAATCTGAGAATTAAAGTTATTTATATAATATGGTGGTAAAACCCATCATCTGCAGGGTGCACTAATTTCACTTCTCATGCTGTCATTTTGATTTTCAGATTTTATAGCAGATGATGGAGTTTCTGCTATAAACTCAGTTTTACTGTATTATATAACTATATGTATAGTTTGAAATGCCTATTTATGAATGTTTAGCATTTATTTTATGTAATTAGTATTCATATTTTTGGTTTTTTTGATATTTCATATTTGAAAAAAATTGCAAACTTGAAATCATTAAGGAGGAATTTGTATGTAAACTGAGAACTATCAATATTTATAAGCTGAGTTCGTTACAAAATGTCATCTGTGAAATTTCCTGATATAAGAAACTAGACTATATTGGATATAATAGATATATAAAAAACTAGATATACCAGAGATGAAAATATAACAAAAAAAAAAAAATCACAATTTTTTATGGAATATCAGATTGTAGAATTGTGACTTCAAAATTAAATTTATAATTAGCAATAAAATACATCATATGCAATGAGATTTATTATCCAACATCCTGGCATCCAGAATATTTCACAAATGGCTATATTCTAAAATAGACTAAAAGAATAGAATCCATGTGCATATATATATTTAATATTGCAGTTTCATTGAATAAAAATGTTTCATTGACAAATTTTCATATTCTCTCACTAATACTCGATCCCTAATATTTCTGGATCAACAAATTGTGCATTCTCTAAAAGTTCTGATCATTTGAGAAATATAGGATGATTATTTTAAGATTGATTTCAGACATCAGATATAAACTTCCAACAATTGTGTGTGTGTGTGTTCTGGTTGGTTTTCTTCTCCTGTTGGTTATCAAGAGGCATGGCAGTAACTCTAAGCCAAGTACAGTAGTCACTGACTGACTATTATTACCAGAGTCATTACGGCTCTTGCAATACCATCTTTTCTCTTATCGTAACTAGTTTTTCAGATACGCTATATATTATAAGACATCGTATGGACCACAGATTACTAATACAGATGGGACACAAGTTAGCTGAAACAGGGAAATTTCAGTACCGCAGCGCGTCCTCAGTTAGGTGATTTAGTGTATTTTTTCTTGAATGTAAAAGTTTTATAATTCCGAAATTAAATATCACTGGCCATGGCCACGGAATACAGATCGCCATTTTACACGCAATTTTCAAATTCTAGGCTCTTGCAATACCATCTTTTCTCTTATCGTAACTAGTTTTTCAGATACGCTATATATTATAAGACATCGTATGGACCACAGATTACTAATACAGATGGGACACAAGTTAGCTAAAACAGGGAAATTTCAGTACCACAGCGCGTCATCAGTTAGGTGATTTAGTTTATTTTTTCTTGAATGTAAAAGTTTTATAATTTTTCAAGACATTGACTAGTATTAATATTTCCAAAATCATTTAAATAATAATGGATAGTTTGTTATTTTAAAATATAGAATTATATTGAATAATAATATTACGTAGTAATCTGTTTCCCACAAGCAGCTTTGGTTTCTAGTAGCCATCTTGTTTTTCTTAAGACGTTTGATCGTAGCTCGTGGATCGAAGTTAACTTTAGTTAT